>JAJNNQ010000198.1:0-55115 GCA_027886175.1 Phylloscopus collybita | reverse complement strand
AAAATCAGCAGAATTCACCCCAAAATTGAGGAAATTCAGCCCAAAATTGGCCGAATTGGGGAAAATTCACCCCAAATCACCATAAAATCGGAAAATTCACACCAAATTTGGCCAAAATCGGCAAAATTCACCCCAAAATTGGTCAAAATCAGCCCAAAATGGGGAAAATTCGCCCCAAAACCGGAAAAATCAGCCCAAATTGGCCAAAATCGGGAAAATTCACCCCAAAATTGGGAAAATTCACCCCAAATTTGGGCAAAATTCACCCCAAAACTGGGAAAATTCAGCCCAAAATTGGCCTAAAATTGGGAAAATTCAGCCCAAAATTGGTCAAAATCGGCCCAAAATTGAGAAAATTCACCCCGAAATTGGCCAAAATTAGGAAAATTCAACCCAAATTAGCCAAAATCAGCAGAATTCACCCCAAAATTGGTAAAATTCACCCCAAAATCGGTGACGTCACCGCGGCACAGCTGGACACGCCCACCTGGGTTGGGGGGGAGAGACCCAAAATTGGGGAAATTCACCCCAAAATCACCCCAATTTCACCCCAAAATTGGGGAAATTCAGCCCAAAATTGGGGAAAATTCACACCAAATTGGTCAAAATTGGGGAAATTCACCCCAAAATCACCCCAAAATCAGAAAAATCGGCCCAAATTGGCCAAAATCAGCAAAATTCACCCCAGAATCACCAAAATCGGCCCAAAATTGCCCGAAATCGGCAAAATTCACCCCAAAATTGGGAAATTTCACCCCAAAATTGGGGAAATTCAGCCCAAATTGGCCAAAATTGGTCAAAAACAGGAAAATTCACCCCAAAATTGGGGAAATTCACCCCAAAATTGGTCAAAATTGGGAAAATTCGACCCAAATTAGCCAAAATCAGCAGAATTCACCCCAAAATTGGGAAAATTCAACGCAAATTGGCCAAAATCGGGAAAACTCAGCCCAAAATTGGGAAAATTCGTCCCAAAATTGAAAACCACCCGGGCGCCCCCAAAAATGCTAATGAGGGTCCCCAAATCGGTGACGTCACCGCGGCACAGCCGGACACGCCCACCTGGGGGGGCGGAGAGACCCAAAATTGGGAAAGTTCGCCCCAAAATTGGGGAAAATTCACACCAAATTGGTCAAAATTGGGAAAATTCGGCCCAAAATTGACCAAAATCAGCAAAATTCACCCCGAAATTGGCCAAAATTGGGGAAATTCAGCCCAAAATTGGTCAAAATCGGCCCAAAATTGAGAAAATTCACCCCGAAATTGGCCAAAATTAGGAAAATTCAACCCAAATTAGCCAAAATCAGCAGAATTCACCCCAAAATTGGTAAAATTCACCCCCAAAATCAGTGACGTCACCGCGGCACAGCTGGACACGCCCCACCTGGGTTGGGGGGGAGAGACCCAAAATTGGGGAAATTCAGCCCAAAACTGGGAAAATTCAGCCCAAAATTGGGGAAAATCGACCCAAAATTGGGAAAATTCAGCCCAAAATTGGGGAAATTCACCCCAAAATTGGGAAAATTCAGCCCAAAATTGGGGAAATTCAGCCCAAAATTGGGAAAATTCAGCCCAAAATTGGTCAAAATCAGCCCAAAATGGGGAAAATTCACCCCAAAATTGGGGAAATTCACCCCCCAAATCAGAAAAATCGCCCCAAAATTGGCCAAAATTGGGGAAATTCACCCCAAAATTGGTCAAAATTGGGGAAATTCACCCCAAAATTGGGGAAATTCAGCCCAAAATTGGTCAAAATCAGCCCAAAATGAGGAAAATTCACCCCAAAATTGGGGAAATTCACCCCAAAATCAGAAAAATCGCCCCAAAATTGGTCAAAATTGGGGAAATTCACCCCAAAATCAGAAAATTCGCCACCAAATCTGGCCAAAATTGGGAAACTTCACCCCAAATTAGCCAAAATCAGCAGAATTCACCCCAAAATTGAGGAAATTCAGCCCAAAATTGGCCAAAAACGGCCCCCAGGGTCCCCAAATCGGTGACGTCACCGCGGCACAGCCGGACACGCCCACCTGGGGGGGAGAGGGGGACCCAAAATTGGGAAAGTTCGCCCCAAAATTGCCCAAAATTGGTCAAAATCAGCCCAAAATTGAGAAAATTCACCCCAAATTAGCCAAAATCAGCAGAATTCACCCCAAAATTGGGGAAATTCACCCCAAAATTGCCCCAAAATTGAGAAAATTCACCCCAAAATTGCCCAAAATCGGGAAAATTCACCCCAAAATTGGGAAAATTCAGCTCAAAATTGGTCAAAATTGGGAAAATTCGACCCAAATTAGCCAAAATCAGCAGAATTCACCCCAAAATTGGGAAAATTCAACGCAAATTGGCCAAAATCGGGAAAACTCAGCCCAAAATTGGAAAAATTCAGCCCAAAATCGGGAAAATTCACCCTGAAATTGCCCCAAAATCGGGGAAATTCAGCCCAAAACTGGGAAAATTCAACCCAAATTTGGGCAAAATTCACCCCAGAATTGGGAAATTTCAGCCCCAAAATTGGTCAAAATCAGCCCAAAATGGGGAAAATTCTCCCTAAAATTGGGGAAATTCACCCCAAAATTGGGGAAAATCGACCCAAAATTGGGGAAATTCACCCCAAAATTGGGAAAATTCACCCCAAATTTGGGCAAAATTCACCCCAAAACTGGGAAAATTCAGCCCAAAATTGGTCAAAATCAGCCCCAAAATGGGGAAAATTCAGCCCAAAATTGGGGAAATTCAGCCCAAAATCGGAAAAATCGCCCCAAAATTGCCCAAAATTGGGGAAATTCAGCCCAAAATTGGGGAAATTCAGCCCAAAATCAGAAAAATCGCCCCAAAATTGGCCAAAATCAGCAGAATTCACCCCAAAATTGAGGAAATTCAGCCCAAAATCGGCCGAAATGGGGAAAATTCACCCAAAATCGCCCCAAAATCATTAGAATTTAACCCAAAATCGGAAAATTCACCCCAAAATTGGCCAAAATCAGCAGAATTCACCCCAAAATTGAGGAAATTCAGCCCAAATTGGCCAAAATTGGGAAAATTCAGCCCAAATTGGGGAAAATTCAGCCCAAAATTGGGGAAATTCACCCCAAAATTGGGGAAATTCACCCCAAAATTGGGGAAAATTCAGCCCAAAATTGGGAAAATTCACCCCAAAATCGGTTAAATTTGGCCCAAAATTGGGAAAATTCGGACCAAAATTGCCCAAATTTGGGAAAATTCAGAAAAAAACCATCCTGAAATCGGCCAAATTTTGGGGGAAATTTTGGAATTTTTTGGGAATATTTTGGGGCCATTTTCGGAATTTTTTGGGGGTCATTTTGGGGCCATTTTTGGGGATATTTTTAGGAATTTTTTGGGGATTTTTTTGGCCATTTTTGGGGCATTTTTGGCACCATTTTTGGCACCATTTTTGGGCCATTTTTGGGACATTTTGGGGCCATTTTTGGCACATTTTTTGGCACATTTTTAGGAATTTTTTGGGGCCATTTTTGGCACCATTTTTGGGTCATTTTTGGGAATATTTTGGGCCATTTTTGGGGCCATTTTTGGGGCCGTTTTTGGGTCATTTTTGGGGATATTTTTGGGACATTTTTGGGGATATTTTTAGGAATATTTTGGGCCATTTTTGGGGCCATTTTTGGGACATTTTTTGGGCCATTTTTGGGGAATTTTGGGGCCATTTTGGGGCCATTTTTTGGGATATTTTTAGGAATTTTTTGTGACATTTTTGGCACCATTTTTGGGCCATTTTTGGGGCCATTTTTGGGTCATTTTTGGGTCATTTTTTGGGATATTTTTAGGAATATTTTTGGCCATTTTTGGGAACGTTTTTGGCACCATTTTTGGGACATTTTTGGGCCATTTTTTTGGGCCATTTTGGGGCCATTTTTTGGGATATTTTTAGGAATTTTTTGGACCATTTTTAGGTCATTTTTGGGAATATTTTGGGCCATTTTTGGGTCATTTTTGGGCCATTTTTGGATCATTTTTGGGGCCATTTTTGGGGATATTTTTAGGAATTTTTTGGGCCATTTTTAGGTCATTTTTGGGAATATTTTGGGCCATTTTTGGTTCATTTTTGGGAATATTTTGGGCCATTTTTGGGCCATTTTTGGGCCATTTTTGGCCATTTTTTGGCCATTTTTGGGTCATTTTTGGGCCATTTTTGGGCCATTTTTGGGTCATTTTTGGGGACATTTTGGGAATATTTTGGGCCATTTTTGGGTCATTTTTGGGTCATTTTTGGGCCATTTTGGGGAATTTTTAGGGCTATTTTTGGGGATACTTTTAGGAATATTTTGGGCCATTTTTGGGGGCCATTTTTGGGGCCGTTTTTTGGCCATTTTTGGGAATATTTTGGGCCATTTTTGGGAATATTTTGGGCCATTTTTGGGGCCATTTTTGGGGCCATTTTTGGGACATTTTTGGGACATTTTGGGACATTTTTTGGCCATTTTTAGGGATATTTTTAGGAATATTTTGGGTCATTTTTTGGCCATTTTTGGCACCATTTTTGGGACATTTTTGGGACATTTCTGGCACCATTTTTGGGAATATTTTGGGCCATTTTTGGGGCCATTTTGGGGCCATTTTTTGGGATATTTTTAGGAATATTTTGGGCCATTTTTGGGCCATTTTTGGGCCATTTTTAGGTCATTTTTGGGTCATTTTTGGGCCATTTTGGGTCATTTTTGGGCCATTTTTGGGGCCATTTTTGGGTCATTTTTTGGCACCATTTTTGGCACCATTTTTGGGCCATTTTTGGGACATTTTTGGGATTTTTTTGGGGACATTTGGGGCCATTTTTTGGGACATTTTTGGGCCATTTTTGGGCCATTTTTGGGACATTTTGGGGCCATTTTTTTGGGATATTCTTAGGAATATTTTGGGTCATTTTTGGGACATTTTTGGGACATTTTTGGGACATTTCTGGCACCATTTTTGGGATATTTTGGGATATTTTTTGGGCCATTTTTGGATCATTTTTGGGAATATTTTGGGCCATTTTTGGGTCATTTTTGGGCCATTTTTGGGGATATTTTTAGGAATATTTTGGGATATTTTGGGTCATTTTTTGGGCCATTTTTGGGTCATTTTTGGGATTTTTTGGGGCCATTTTTGGGGCATTTTTGGGCCATTTTTGGGGCATTTTTGGGGCATTTTTGGGGCATTTTTGGGGCATTTTTGGGGCCATTTTTTGGTCATTTTTGGGAATATTTTGGGCCATTTTTGGGTCATTTTTTGGGCCATTTTTGGGTCATTTTTGGGATATTTTGGTTCATTTTTGGGGCTCACGGTGGCGCTCGGGGACGCCGTCGGGGTCGGGCTCCAGGTCGAGGATCCGCAGCTCCCGCAGCTCCGGCTCCGCCTCCAGCAGCACCTGGGCCAGGTGAGAGCCCAGGAACCCCGCCCCGCCCGTCAGCACCGTCACGTGACCCTGGAGATCCCAAAAAATCAAACTGGGAATGATGGGATCAAACTGGGAATCCCAAAACTGAACTGGGGATCCCAAAAATTGAACTGGGAGCACTGGGAACCCCGCCCCACCCGTCAGCACCATCACCTGGGGATCCCAAAAATCCAACTGGGAATGATGGAATCAAACTGGGAATCCCAAAAATCCAACTGGGAATCCCAAAAATCCAACTGGGGATCCCAAAAATCAAACTGGGGATCCCAAAAATCCAACTGGGAATCCCAAAAATCGAACTGGGAATCCCAAAAATCCAACTGGGAATCCCAAAATCAAACTGGGAATGCCAAAAATCCAACTGGGAATCCCAAAATCAAACTGGGAATGCCAAAAATCCAACTGGGAATCCCAAAAATCAAACTGGGAATGCCAAAATTCCAACTGGGAGCACTGGGAACCCCGCCCCGCCCGTCAGCACCATCACGTGACCCTGGGGATGCCGAAATTCCAACTGGGAATCCCAAAAATCCAACTGGGAATCCCAAAATTCCAACTGGGAATCCCAAAAATCCAACTGGGAATCCCAAAATTCCAACTGGAATCCCAAAAATTGAACTGGGAATCCCAAAAATTGAACTGGGAACACTGGGAGCCCCGCCCCGCCCGTCAGCACCATCACGTGACCCTGGGAATGAGGGAATTCCAACTGGGAATCCCAAAAATCCAACTGGGAATCCCAAAATTCCAACTGGGAATGCCGAAATTCCAACTGGGAATCCCAAAATTCCAACTGGGAATGATGGAATCAAACTGGGAACCCCAAAATTCCAACTGGGGATCCCAAAAATCGAACTGGGAATCCCAAAAACTGAACTGGGAATGCCAAAATTCCAACTGGGAATCCCAAAATTCCAACTGGGAATCCCAAAAATCCAACTGGGAATCCCAAAAAATCCAACTGGGGATCCCAAAAATCAAACTGGGAATCCCAAAATTCCAACTGGGAATCCCAAAACTGAACTGGGAATCCCAAAAATTGAACTGGGAATCCCAAAAAATCCAACTGGGAATCCCAAAAATCCAACTGGGGATCCCAAAAATCAAACTGGGAACACTGGGAACCCCAAAATTCCAACTGGGAATCACGGAAATCAAACTGGGAATTCCAAATTTTGACTGGGAACCCCAAATTCCAACTGGGAATCCCAAAAATCCAACTGGGGATCCCAAAATCCAGCTGGGAATCCCGAAATCCCAACTGGGAACCCCGAAAATCGAACTGGGAATCATGGAAATCAAACTGGGAACCCCGAAATTCCAACTGGGAACACTGGGAATGCTGAAATTCCAACTGGGAATCCCGAAAATCCAACTGGGAACACTGGGAATGCTGGAATCAAACTGGGAACCATGGAATTCCAACTGGGAACCCCGAGATTGAACTGGGAATTCCCAAAATTCCAACTGGGGATCCCAAAAATTGAACTGGGAGCACTGGGAATCAAACTGGGAACACTGGAACCCCCGCCCCGCCCGTCAGCACCATCACGTGACCCTGGGGAACCCGAAAATTCCAACTAGGAATGATGGGATCAAACTGGGAACACTGGGAATCCCAAAATTCCAACTGGGAATGCCAAAAATCAAACTGGGAATGATGGAATCAAACTGGGAATCCCAAAATCAAACTGGGAATCCCAAAATTCCAACTGGGAGCACTGGGAACCCCGCCCCGCCCGTCAGCACCATCACCTGGGAATGCCGAAATTCCAACTGGGAATCCCAAAAATTGAACTGGGAATCCCAAAAATTGAACTGGGAATGCCAAAATTCCAACTGGGGATCCCAAAAATTCCAACTGGGAACGATGGGAATGATGGAATCCAAACTGGGAACACTGGGAACCCCGCCCCGCCCGTCAGCACCATCACGTGACCCTGGGGATGCCAAAATTCCAACTGGGAATCCCAAAATCTGACTGGGAATCCCAAAAAATCCAACTGGGAATCCCAAAAATCGAACTGGGAATCCCAAAAATCCAACTGGGAATCCCAAAAAATCCAACTGGGGATCCCAAAATTCCAACTGGGAATGCCAAAATTCCAACTGGGAATCCCAAAAATCCAACTGGGAATCCCAAAATCTAACTGGGAATCCCGAATATTCAAGCTGGGAATCACGGAAATCAAACTGGGAATTCCAAATTCCGACTGGGGATCCCAAAAATTCCAACTGGGAATGCCAAAAATCGAACTGGGAATGCCAAAAATCCAACTGGGGATCCCAAAATCCAACTGGGGATCCCAAAAAATCAAACTGGGAATCGCAAAAATCAAACTGGGGATCCCAAAAATCCAACTGGGAATCCCAAAATTCCAACTGGGAATCCCAAAAATCCAACTGGGAATCCCAAAAATCCAACTGGGAGCACTGGGAACCCCGCCCCGCCCGTCAGCACCATCACCTGGGAATGCCGAAATTCCAGCTGGGAATCCCAAAAATCCAACTGGGGATCCCAAAAATCCAACTGGGAATCCCAAAAAATCCAACTGGGAATCCCAAAAATCCAACTGAGGATCCCAAAAACTGAACTGGGAACACTGGGAATCCCGAAATTCCAACTGGGAATCCCAAAAATCCAACTGGGGATCCCAAAATCCAGCTGGGAATCCCGAAATCCCAACTGGGAACCCCGAAAATCGAACTGGGAATCATGGAAATCAAACTGGGAACCCCAAAATTCCAACTGGGAACACTGGGAATGCCGAAATTCCAACTGGGAATCCCGAAAATCCATCTGGGAACACTGGGAATGCTGGAATCAAACTGGGAACCATGGAATTCCAACTGGGAACCCCGAGATTGAACTGGGAATTCCCAAAATTCCAACTGGGGAATCCCAAAAACTGAACTGGGAACACTGGGAATCCCGAAATTCCAACTGGGAACACTGGGAATCCCAAAAACCAAACTGGAATCATGGAATTCCAACTGGGAACCCCGAAATCGAACTGGGAACCCCAAAATTCCAACTGGGGACCCCAAAAATTCCAACTGGGAACACTGGGAATGCCAAAATTGAACTGGGAATGCTGAAATCCAACTGGGAATCCCGAAATTCCAACTGGAATCCCGAAATTGAACTGGGAATCCCGAAATTGAACTGGGAATCCCAAAAATCCAACTGAGGATCCCAAAAATCGAACTGGGAATCCCAAAATCTGACTGGGAATCCCAAAATTCCAACTGGGGAATCCCAAAATCGAACTGGAAATCCCGAAAATCGAACTGGGAGCACTGGGAAGGGACAAAATCCCCCCCCCAAAAAATTCCCTTTTTACCCCCAAAATTCCCCCCAAAAAATCCCCAAAAAAAATCCCCAAATCCCCCAAAATTTCACCCCGGGATCCCAAAAATCCCCCCCCCCCTCCGAATTTGACTCCCAAACCCCCCCAAAATTCCAAAAAAGTCCCCAAAAGTCCCCAAAATTCACTTCCGGGTCCCAAAAATCCCCCCAAAATTTCACTTTAAAGATCCCAAAATTCACTTCCGGGTCCCAAATTTCACTTCGGGAGCCCCCCCCCAAAAAAAAAATCCCGCCCCTCCCCCATCCCCAACCCGGAAGCGGCGCTTTTGCCCCAAAATTCCCCAAAATTTTCCCAAAATTCCCCAAAATTCCCCCAAATTTCCCCTCCCCCCCCCTCACCTGGGGCTCCATGGTGCCGCTCCTGCCCCTCCCCCACCCCGCGCTGCCCGGGAATTCGCGGGAATTGTGGGGCGAGGCCACGCCCACTTTGAGGGGGGCCACGCCCCCTCCGCGTGGCCACGCCCCCGCGGGGGGGAGGGGCGGGGGAAGCGATTTTTTGGGGCGAAAAATCGGGAATTTGGGGGAGGAAAAAAAAGGGGATTTTGGGTTAAAAAGGGAATTTTGGGGAAAAAAAAAGAATTTGGGGGGGAAAAAAGGGGAATTTTGGGGAAAAAAAGGAAATTTTGGGGGTAAAAAGGGGAATTTTTGGGTCGAAAAGTGGATTTTTGGGGTAATAAAGGGGATTTTTAGAGCGAAAAAAAGGGAATTTTGGGGAAAAAAAGGGAGATTTGGGGAGGGAATGGGATTTTGGGGTTCGGAGCCGAAATTTGGGATTCGGAGGCGAAAAAATCGGGATTTTTGCGGCCGAAAAAGGCGCCAAAGGCGGCGGCGACCATAGAGTTGTGAGGGGGGGATCATTGAGAAGAACGGGGGGGGGCTCGGTCCTCCGAGGCGGACAGAGCGGCTCGGACCGGAAGTCAGCGCCGCCAATGATGGCGCGGACCGGAAGTGACCATAGAGCTGAGGGAGGGGGTCGTTAAAGGCAACGGAAGTCGCGGTCCTCCGAGCGGGCCAGAGCGGCGCGGACCCGGAAACGACCGTGGGCCGCCAAAAAAAGACCTAAAAATCGCCTGTGTGACGTCACCGAGGAAAGCTGTGACGTAATAAGCGCCCTCCGCCGGAGCTGGGAGAATTTTTGAGGCAAAATCTCGGAATTTTCGCGACTTTTTTCTTTCGGCGTCCTCTCCCACTTCCGGCGGTGTCCCTCCGCTTCCGTTCCCCCCCCTGCGCGCGTTCACTTCCGGTCCCACCCCTTTCTCCTTCCGGCCGAGGTGAGTCCCGAAATCGTCGCTTTTTACCCCAAAAATCGCCGCTTTTTGCCCCAAAATCGCCGCTTTTCGCCCCAAAAATCCCTCGCGGGGGCGGGGAGGGAGCGAATCTCCATCCAGGCCGCCGTTAACCGCGGCCTCGCTCCGTTAATTAATTGATTAATCCATTAATTACCCCGAGGAACCGGCGGTCCCCCCCCCAAAACCTTCCCCCCCCCTCCGCCGCCTTTGCCCGATTTTCCCGTTTTTTGCCCCAAAAACAAAAACCCCAAAAAAGGCGCCGCCGAGCGGGTTCGGGGCCAGCCGGGGCCGATTTTGGGTCAATTTGGGTTAATTTGGGTTAATTTGGGGCAATTTGGGTTAATTCGGGTCAATTTGGCCAATTTTGGTCATTTTGGGTCAATTTTGGCCGATTTTGGTTAAATTTGGGTCGGTTTGGACCATTTTGGGTCATTTTGGGTCAACCTAAGACCAATTTGGGTCAATTTGGGTCAATTTGGGTCAATTTTGGCTGATTTAGGTCAATTTTGGCCAATTTTGGTCAATCTTGGCCAATTTTGGTCAATTTTGGGTCAATTTGGGTCAATTTGGGTCAATTGAGCCAATTTTGGTCAATTTAGGTCAATTTTGGCCGATTTGGGTCAACCCAAGACCAATTTGGGTCAATTTTGGCCAATTTAGGTCAATTTGGGTCAATTTTGGTCAATTTTGGTCAATTTTGGGTCAATTTGGGTCAATTTTGGCCGATTTTGGTCAATTTTGGTCAATTTTGGCCGATTTGGGTCAATTTTGGTCAATTTTAGGTCAATTTTGGTCAATTTTAGGTCAATTTTGGGTCAATTTTGGCCAATTTGGGTCAATTTTGGGTCAATTTTGGCCAATTTTGGGTCAATTTTGGCCAATTTGGGTCAATTTTGGTCAATTTTGGTCAATTTTGGCTGATTCTCGTCAATTTTGGCCAATTTGGGCCAATTTTGGTCAATCCAGGCCAAATTTTGGTCAATTTTGGGTCAATTTGGGTCAATTTTGGGTCAATTTTGGCCGATTTAGGTCAATTTTGGCCGATTTGGGTCAATCCAAGACCAATTTGCGCCAATTTTGGTCAATTTTGGTCAATTTTGGGTCAATTTTGGCCAATTTAGGTCAATTTTGGGTCAATTTGGTCAATTTTGGGTCAATTTTGGCCGATTTGGGTCAATTTGGGTCAATTTTGAGTTAATTTTGGTCAATTTGGGTCAACTTGGGTCACCTCAAGACCAATTTGGGCCGATTTGGGTCAATTTTGGCCAATTTAGGTCAATTTGGGTCAACCCAAGCTCAATTTAGGTCAATTTTGGTCATTTTTGGCCAATTCAGGTCAATTTAGGTCAATCCAAGCCCAATTTAGGTCAATTTTGGCCGATTTGGGTCAATCCAAGCCAAATTTGAGTCAATTTTGGCCAATTTTGGGTCAATTTTGGGTCAATTTTGGCCGATTTCGGTCAATTTGTGCCAACTTTTCACCATTTTTTCCAATTTTCTCCCAATTTTCTCTCTCCTCAGCCCCCACCCCCCGTCCGTCCGGCGCTGACCGTTACCGGCGGCGCTGGCGGCGGCTGCTGGGCTCCCTTGGGGTCAATCCGGGCAAATTTGGGACAATTTGGGTCGATTTGGTCAATTTTGGGTCAACTCAAGCCCAGTTTGGGTCGATTTGGGCCAATTTGGGTCGATTCAGTCAATTTGGGTCAATCCAGGCTCGATTTAGGTCAATTTTGGGTCAATTGAGCCAATTTTGGCCAATTTGGGTCAATCCAAGCTCAATTTGGGTCGATTTTGGTCAATTTGGGTCAACCCAAGCCTGATTTGGGTTAATTTGGTCCAATTTGGTCCAATTTAGGTCAACCCAAGATCAATTTGTGCCGATTTGGGTCAGTTTGGGTCAATTTTGGGTCAATTTTGGCCAATTTGGGTCAATTTTGACCAATTTGGACCAATTTGGGTTGATTTGGGTCAATCCTGGCTCAATTTGGGCCAATTTAGGTCAATTTAGGTCAATTTTGGTCAATCCAAGCCCAATTTAGCTCAATTTTGGCCAATTTAGGTCAATTTTGGTCAATTTAGGTCAATTTTGGTCAACCCAAGCTCAATTTAGTTCAATTTTGGCCGATTTTGGCCAATTTTAGGTCAATTTTGGCCAATTTAGGTCAATTTTGGTCAATTTTGGGTCAATTTGGGTCAATTTGGGTCAATTTAGTTCAATTTTGGTCAACCCAAGCCCAATTTGGGCCAATTTTGGGTCAATTTGGGTCAATTTTGCGTCAATTTTGGCCAATTTAGGTCAATTTTGGCCGATTTGGGTCAACCCAAGACCAATTTAGGCCAATTTTGGTCAATTTTGGCCAATTTAGGTCAATCCAAGCCCAATTTTGGTCAATCCAAGACCAATTTGGGTCAATTTTGGCCGATTTTGGGTCAATTTTGGTCAATTTTGGGTCAATTTTGGGTCAATTTTGGCCGATTTTGGTCAATTTGTGCCAACTTTCCACCATTTTTTCCAATTTTCTCCCATTTTTCTCTCCCCACCCAGCGTCCACTCTCCGGCCGGCCGATGCCCCACCCCGCCCCCGCCGCCCGTCCGTCCGGCGCTGACCGTTACCGGCGGCGCTGGCGGCGGCTGCGGCGCTGGGCGCGGGCGCTGGTGCTGGAGAACGGCGGCCCTCTGCGACGAGGTGGCGCGGCTGGAGGCCAAGTGGCTGAAGGTCAAAGGTCAGCGGCGATTCCTGCTCGGACGCTTGCTCGGACACATGGCGGCGGCGGCCGGAGAAGGAGGGACAACGACAGCGGTCAAGCGGTCGAGGAGGGCCAGAGTGGCCGGAGGAGGGGGGAGGGGCAGGGCGGGGAAGGGCGGGGTCAAGGAGGAGAAGGGGTCAAGAGATGACCAGTGGTCAGCGACCTCCAGAGATGACCAGTGGTCAGCGACCTCCAGAGATGACCAATGGTCAGCGGGCTCTAAACCCACCCGGCTCAAGAGATGACCAATGGTCAGTTGGCTCCAAACCAGTTGGCTCAAGAGATGACCAGTGGTCAGTTGGCTCCAAACCAGTTGGCTCAAGAGATGACCAATGGTCAGCGACCTCCAGAGATGACCAATGGTCAGCGGGCTCAAAGGATGACCAATGGTCAGCCACCTCCAGAGATGACCAATGGTCAGTTGGCTCCAAACCGGCCTCCGGCCACGCCCAGTGGTCATCCCCGGCCGCGTCCGGCGCGCTCCGGCCGCCTCCTCCCCCCATCCCCCCGCGGCCGGAGCGGCCGAAGGCTCGTGGGGAGGAGGAGGAGGAGGAGGAGGAGGAGGAAGAGCAGGAGGAGGAAGAGGACGAGGAAGAGGAGGAGGAGGAAGAGGAGGAGGAGGAGGAGGAGGAAGGGCCGGCGTTGACCTTTGGCTACTCCGACCTTTTCCTGGCCAGTCCGGCCGCCTCGGACGAGTGACCGATGAGTGACCAATAAAGGAGGAGTGGCTGGGCGGGGCTGGACACGCCCAGGGTGGTGTTTGGTGACCTTTGACCTCTCTGAGTGACCATTGACCCCTTCACAGTGACCCCTGGCCTTGACCATTGACCATTGACCCCCCTCAGTGACCTCTGACCCCTCCAAGTGACCATTGACTCCTCCCATTGACCCTGACCCCTTCCCATTGATCCCTGGTCCTTCCCAGTGACCCCTGACCTTGACCATTGACCCCTCCCAGTGACCCCTGACCCCTGCCCAGTGAGCTTCGGTCAGGTCTTGACCACCTGAGTGACCCCTGACCTTGACCGTTGACCAGTGACCCCTTCCAGTGACCCCTGACCCCTCCCAGTGACCTCTGACCCTTCCCAGTGACCTCTGATCCTTCCCAGTGAGCCTCGGTCAGCTCTTGACCACCTGAGTGACCCCTGACCTTGACCAGTGACCATTGACCCTTCCCAGTGACCTCTGACCCTTCCCAATGACCTCTGACCCTTCCAAGTGACCCCTGACCCCCCTCAGTGACCATTGACCCCCTCCCCAGTGACCCCTGACCCCTTCCCAGTGACCATTGACCCCCTCCCAGTGACCTCTGACCCCTCCAAGTGAGCCCTGACCCCTCCCAGTGACCCCTGACCTTGACCATTGACCCCTCCAAGTGACCATGGACCCCTTCCCAGTGACCTCTGACCCTTCCCAGTGAGCTTCGGTCAGGTCTTGACCACCTGAGTGACCCCTGACCTTGACCGTTGACCATTGACCCCTCCAAGTGACCCCTGACCCTTCCCAGTGACCCCTGACCCTTCCCAGTGACCCCTGACCTGTCCCATTGACCATTGACCCCTGACCCTCTCAGTGACTCCTGACCCCTCTCAGTGGCCATTAACCCCCCTCCCATTGACCTCTGACCTCTCCCATTGACCATTGACCCTTCCCAGTGACCCCTGACCTTGACCATTGACCCCTCCAAGTGACCATTGACCCCTTCCCAGTGACCTCTGACCCTTCTCAGTGACCCCTGACCCCCCTCAGTGACCATTGACCCCTTCCCAGTGACCTCTGACCCCTCTCAGTGACCCCTGACCCCCCTCAGTGACCATTGACCCCCTCCCATTGACCCCTGAGGCCCCCAGTGACCTCTGACCCCCCCTCAGTGACCATTGACCCCTTCCCAGTGACCTCTGACCCCTTCCCAGTGAGCTTCAGTCACGTCTTGACCACCTGAGTGACCCCTGACCTTGACCGTTGACCATTGACCCCTCCAAGTGACCATTGACTCCTCCCATTGACCCCTGACCTTGACCATTGACCCCTCCCAGTGACCCCTGACCTTGACCATTGACCAGTGACCCCTTCCAGTGACCCCTGACCCCTCCCAGTGACCTCTGATTCGTCCCAGTGACCCCTGACCCCTTCACAGTGACCCCTGACCCCTCAGTGGCCATTGACCCCCTCCCATTGACCTCTGACCCTTCCCAGTGACCACTGACCCTTCCCATTGACCATTGACCCCTCCCAGTGACCTCTGACCCTTCCCAATGACCTCTGACCCTTCCAAGTGACCCCTGACCCCCCTCAGTGACCATTGACCCCTCCCAGTGACCTCTGATCCTTCCCAGTGACCCCTGACCCTTCCCATTGATCCCTGGTCCTTCCCAGTGACCCCTGACCTCTCCCATTGAGCATTGACCCCTCCCATTGACCTCTGACCCTTCCCAGTGAGCCTTGGTCAGCTCTTGACCACCTGAGTGACCCCTGACCTCTCCCATTGACCATTGACCCCCTCCCATTGACCTCTGACCTCTCCCATTGACCATTGACCCTTCCCAGTGACCCCTGACCTTGACCATTGACCCCTTCAAGTGACCATTGACCCCTTCCCAGTGACCTCTGACCCCTTCCCAGTGAGCCTCGGTCAGCTCTTGACCACCGGAGTGACCCCTGACCTTGACCAGTGACCATTGACCCCTCCCATTGACCCCTGAGGCCCCCAGTGACCCCTGACCCCCCTCAGTGACCATTGACCCCTCCCAGTGACCCCTGACCCCTCCCAGTGACCATTGACCCCCAAAAAAACCCCAAAAAACACCAAAAAAACCCAAAAAAAATCCCCCAAAAATTCCCCCCAAAATCCCAAAAAATCTCCGAATAAATCCCAAAAAATCCCAAAAAAAATCTCCCCAAAAAAATCCCAAACAATCCCCAAAATTCCCCCAAAAAAACCCCCAAAATTCCCCCAAAAAATCCCCAAAATTCCCTGAAAAAACCCAAAATTCCCCCAAAAAATCCCCCAAAAATCCCCAAAATGTCCCAAAAAAATTCCTGAAAAAAAAAAATTCCCCGAAATTTTCCCAAAAAAAAACCCCTAAAAAATCCCATAAATCCTAAAAAAAATTCCCGGAAAATTTCCCTAAAAAATCCCCGAAAATTCCAAAAAAATCCAAAAAAATCCCAAAACCCCCAAAATCCCCCAAATCCCCCCAAAAAAACCTCTCGGACGCCGTGTCGGGGTGGGGGGAGGGGCGATTCCCTTTATTGGCAATAAATAAGCGACGCCGGGCGGGTGGGGGAGGGGCGGAGCTCGGCGGGGTGGGTGGGGGAGGGGCAAAACTTGACCACGCCCCCCTCCAATTTTTGGGGGGGTGTGGGGGAGGGGGGATTTGGGGGGGGGGGAGGGGGAGGGGCCCCACTGCAGGGGGCGAACTCCCCCTCCCCCCCCCCCCCCAAAAAAAAAAACCCCAAAATTTTGGGGAGGTGGGGGGAGGGGTGGGTGGGGTGGGGGGAGGGGCGGAGGAGGGAGAAGGGAGGGGGGGAGGGGCGGAGTCTCGGCGGTGGGCGTGGCCTCCTTCCCCCTCCCCCAACGCGTCACTTCCGGTGCTTCCGGGCGGGCTCCTCCGCTGTGGGGGGAGGGGAGGGGAGGGAGATGACGTCATGGTGGTGGTGGTGATGACGTCATCATCGAGGTGGTGATGACGTCATTGAGGGGGAGTTCCCACCCCACCCCCCAACCCGGCCACCCCTCCCCCCCCCACCCCCAGGGGTGGCAACAGAAAAGGGGGGGGAGGGGGACAGGGGGGTGACAGTGACCACGAGGTGACCACGAGGTGACCACGAGGTGACCACGAGGTGACCACGAGGAGGTGACAGTGACCAGGAGGTGACCACGAGGTGACCACGACCATGACAAGGTGACCATGAGATGACCAGGAGGTGACAATGACCACAAGGAGGTGACAATGACCAGGAGGTGACCACGAGGTGACCACAACCATGACAAGGTGACCACGAGATGACCAGGAGGTGACAATGACCACAAGGAGGTGACAATGACCAGGAGGTGACCAGGAGGTGACAGTGACCATGACCAGGTGACCAGGAAGTGACCCCGGGGTGACCCCCTGGGGTGACAATGACCACGGCAATGACCAGGACAGTGACCGTGACAAGGTGACCAGGAGGTGACAATGACCAGGAGATGACAAAAGGTGACCAGGAGGTGACCCCGGGGTGACAGGGGTGACCATGACCATGACAAGGTGACCACGAGGTGACAATGACCACAAGGAGGTGACAGTGACCATGACAAGGTGACCATGACCACAAGGAGACAATGACCATGACAAGGTGACCAGGAGGTGACCAGGAGGTGACCGGGAGGTGACCACGAGGTGACAATGACCACAAGGAGGTGACAGTGACCACGACAAGGTGACCATGACCTGGTGACCAGGAGGTGACCCCGGGATGACCTTGGGGTGACAGGGGTGGTGACCATGAGGTGACCATGACCACGAGGAGACCAGGAGGTGACCCCGGGGTGACCAGGAGGTGACAGTAACCACAACAATGACCATGACAAGGTGACCAGGAGGTGACCCCGGGGTGACAATGACCAGGAGGTGACCATGAGGTGACCAGAAGGTGACAATGACCAGGAGGTGACCAGGAGGTGACCAGGAGGTGACAATGACCATGACAAGGTGACAATGACCACGACAATGACCAGGAGGTGACAATGACCATGACAAGGTGACCAGGAGGTGACCCCGGGGTGACAATGACCATGACAAGGTGACCATGAGGTGACCAGAAGGTGACAATGACCAGGAGGTGACCAGGAGGTGACAATGACCACAGCAATGACCATGACAAGGTGACAATGACCACGACAATGACCAGGAGGTGACAATGACCAGGAGGTGACAGTGACCACGACAAGGTGACCAGGAGGTGACCCCGGGGTGACCCCTCGGTACCTGCGGGCGGCGCCGGGGCCGGGCGGGGTCACGCTGGGGAGGAGAAGATGGAGATGGAGATGAGAGGGGGGGAGGGGACAGCGGGGGGACAGCGGGGGAGGGGCCGAGGTGACCACGGAGGTGACCAGGAGGTGACCATGGACCATGGAGGTGACCAGGAGATGGTCAAGGGGACCATGGGGGTGACCAGGAAATGACCTCGGACCATGGAGATGACCATAGAGGTGACCATGGTGGTGACCAGGAGATGGTCAAGGGGACAGGGAGGGGATGGAGATGACCAGGAGATGACCACAGACCATGGGGGTGACCAGGAGATGACCACGGACCATGGAGGTGACCATGGAGGTGACCAGGAGATGACCACAGACCATGGAGGTGACCACGGACCGTGGAGGTGACCGTGGGGGTGACCATGGGGGTGACCAGGAGATGGTGAAGAGGACATGGGGAGGGTCAAGGTCACCAGGAGATGGTCAAGGGGACAGGGAGAGGACAGAGATGACCAGGAGATGACCACAGACCATGGAGGTGACCAGGACATGGTCAGGAGGACAGGGAGCAGACCAAGGTGACCAGGAGATGACCATGGAAGTGACCACGAGATGGTGGTGAGGACATGGGGAGGGTCAAGGTCACCAGGAGATGGTCAAGGGGACAGGGAGGGGACAGAGGTGACCATGGAGCTGACCAGGAGATGACCATGGAGGTGACCAGGAGATGACCATGGAGGTGACCAGGACATGGTCAAGGGGACAGGCAGTGGACAGAGGTGACCAGGAGATGACCACGGACCATGGAGGTGACCATGGAGGTGACCATGGAGGTGACCAGGACATGGTCAGGAGGACAGGGAGTGGACAGAGGTGACCATGGAGGTGACCACGGACCATGGAGGTGACCAGGACATGGCCAAGGGGACAGGGAGCCGACCAAGGTGACCACAGAGGTGACCAGGAGATGACCATGGAGGTGACCATGGAGGTGACCAGGAGATGGTCAAGGGGACAAGGAGCGGACCAAGGTGACCACAGCGGGTGGAGATGACCCCCGAGGAGGTCACCACCAGGGAGGGGTGGGTGGCCAGCAGGAGAAGACACCGGGGCGGTGGGACGGGGACCTCCTCACCCTCCAGGTAGTTCCTGGCGATGAACTTGAGGGCCTCGTCCAGCAGGATGACCGGGAAGGAGATCTTGATGACCATCAGCCAATGGGTCAGCGACAGCGGCGTCAGCTTGAAGATCATCTGGGGACATCGGGTGGGGACAGGGCTGGGACCTTCTCCTGGGGCCACCTCGAGTGACCTCAGGGCCACCAGAGGTCACCAAAGCCTCCCCCGTGGTCATCCTGAGGGTCATTGGAGGTCAGCGGAGGGGTGGTGGCCATCTTGGTGGTGGTGACCAAGGTCCTCAAGGCCACCACCCCAGTGACCACCACCCCAATGACCATCAACCCAGTGACCATCACCCCAATGGCCACCAACCCAATGTCCCCAATGGCCACCACCCCGATGACCACCAACCCAATGGCCACCACCTTGATGGCCACCAACCCAGTGACCACCAACCCAGTGACCATCACCCCAATGTCCATCATCCCCAATGTCCCCAAGGCCACCAACCCAATGACCACCAACCCAGTGACCACCAACCCAAGGTCCCCAATGGCCACCTCCTCAGTGACCACCACCTTGATGACCACCCAACCAAATGATGACCAACCCAATGACCACCACCCCAGTGACCATCAACCCAATGTCCCCAAGGCCACCAACCCAGTGACCGTCACCTCAATGTCCACCACCTTGATGGCCACCAACCCAATGACCACCAACCCAATGACCACCAACCCAATGACCATCACCCCAATGCCCACAAGGCCACCACCCTGATGACCATCACCTCAGTGACCACCACCTTGATGGCCACCAACCCCAATGTCCCCAGTGGCCACCACCCCAATGACCACCAATCCAACGTCCCCAAGGCCACCACCCCATGACCATCACCTCAATGTCCACCACCTTGATGGTCACCACCCCAATGACCACCAACCCAACACCCCCAAGGCCACCACCACAATGACCACCAACCCCAGTGACCACCACCCCAACGTCTCCAAGTCCAGGAGCTCAAGGCCACCCTCGGTGTCCCCTTGGTGTCCTTGGTGTCCCTGGTCTCCCCACGATGTCCCCATGATGTCCCCTTTGTGTCCCCATGGTCTCCCCATGGTGTCCCCATGACGTCCTTGATGTCCCCATGGTCTCCCCATGGTCTCCCCATGGTGTCCTTGGTGTCCCTGGTGTCCCCACGATGTCCCCAGGGTTGTCCCAGGTTGTCCCCACGATGTCCCCATGATGTCCCCACGATGTCCCCACGATGTCCCCAGGTTGTCCCAGGTTGTCCCCACGATGTCCCCAGGTTGTCCCAGGGTTGTCCCCACGATGTCCCCATGATGTCCCCGGGGTTGTCCCCATGATGTCCCCAGGTTGTCCCCATGATGTCCCCAGGTTGTCCCAGGTTGTCCCCACGATGTCCCCATGATGTCCCCACGATGTCCCCACGATGTCCCCAGGTTGTCCCAGGTTGTCCCCACGATGTCCCCAGGTTGTCCCAGGTTGTCCCAGGTTGTCCCCAGGTTGTCCCAGGTTGTCCCCGGGGTTGTCCCCTTACGGGCAGGGGGTCGATGTAGAGGATGACGAAGTGCAGGGACATGGAGAGGCAGATGGAGCCCACCAGCCAGATGTTCACCCAGGGGGGCATCCTGGCCAGCGATTGGTTCTCCGACAGGCTGGGGGAGGGGACACCGAGGTCACCGTGGGGTCACCGTGGGGTCACGGGGTCACGGGGTCACCCAGGGGTCACGGGGACATCGGGGATGGACGGGGCCCAGGGATGTTCCTGGGTGTTCCTCTCATGGTGGCATCTGGGCAGGGTTGGTGGACAGGCTGGGAGGGGGCAGCGGGGTCACCCAGGGGTCACCCAGGGGTCACAGGGACATCGGGGATGGACGGGGCCCAGGGATGTTCCTGGGTGTTCCTCTCATGGTGGCATCTGGGCAGGGTTGGTGGACGTTGAGGTGACCAGGAGGTCACGGGGACATCGGGGTCACCCAGGGGTCACGGGGACGTGGAGGGGGTGACCACAGGGTGGGGAGGACAATGGTGGTGACGCCGCCGGGATCTGCTGAGGGTCACCACCCGTGACCACCATGACCATGACAACAACGATGACCACAGTGACCATGACCACGATGACCACGATGACCACAATGACCATGACAATGACCACAACCATGACTATGATGATGACCACAGTGACAATGACCATGGTGACCACAATGACCATGGTGACCATGACCACCACAATGACCATGGTGACCATGACCACGATGACCACAGTGACCATGGTGACCACGGTGACCATGACCATGGTGACCACGTCCCTCACCTGTTGAGCGCGTTGCGCATCTCCATGATGACCACAATGACCACACTGACCATGACCATGGTGACCATAGTGACCATGGTGACCATGACCACACTGACCATGACCATGGTGACCACAGTGACCATGGTGACCATGACCATGGTGACCACGTCCCTCACCTGTTGAGCGCGTTGCGCATCTCCAAGGTTGCCATGATGACCACAATGACCACACTGACCATGAACATGGTGACCATGGTGACCACAGTGACCATGGTGGCAATGACCACAGTGACCATGACCACGGTGACCATAGTGACCATGGTGACCATGACCACGGTGACCATGACCATGGTGACCACGATGACCATGACCACCACAATGACCATGGTGGCAATGACCACAGTGACCATGACCATGGTGACCACAGTGACCATGGTGACCATGGTGACCATGACCATGGTGACCACGTCCCTCACCTGTTGAGCACGTTGCACATCTCCAAGGTCACCATGATGACCACAATGACCACACTGACCATGACCATGGTGACCATGGTGGCAATGACCACAGTGACCATGACCATGGTGACCATACCCCTCACCTGTTGAGAGCGTTGCACATCTCCATGGTCACCACGATGACCATGACCACCACAGTGACCATGATGGTGATCGCACTGACCATGACCATGGTGACCACGATGACCATGACCACCACAATGACCATGGTGGCAATGACCACGGTGACCATGACCATGGTGACCACGTCCTTCACCTGCTGAGCACGTTGCACATCTCCAAGGTCACCATGATGACCATGACAACAATGACCACCACAGTGACCATGATGGTGACCACAGTGACCATGACCACGGTGACCACGGTGACAATGACCACAGTGACCATGACCGTGGTGACCACGGTGACCATGGTGACCATGACCATGGTGACCATGGTGACCATGACCACCACAATGACCATGGTGGCAATGACCACAGTGACCATGGTGACCATGACCACAGTGACCATGACCATGGTGACCACGTCCTTCACCTGTTGAGGGCCCTGCACATCTCCAAGGTCACCATGATGACCACGACAACAATGACCACAACAACCACCACGATGACCACGATGACCACCACAATGACCACAATGACCACCACGATGACCACGATGACCACCACAATGACCATGATGACCATGACCAAGGTGACCACCACGGTGACCACCACGGTGACCACCACGCCCCCCTCACCTGTTGAGGGCGTTGCACATCTCGATGGTCACCAGCACCGACAGCGCCATGGTCATCGGCACCGGCGACTCGAAGATGTCGCAGTCCAGCCCCTCGAAGTCCACGTTGTGCTCCGTGCACTGCATGAAGTGGGTCTGGAGAAGACAACCCCGAGGTCACCACAGCTTCGGGGACATCACCTTGAGAGGGACATCTCAGGGGACATCTCGTGGTCTCACCAGCTGGTGGTAGCTGACGTTGGGCCCGTCCTCAGCGAAGAGGAACCACCAGGCGGCCGCTCCCACCGTGGCGGCCCCGACGTAACCTGGGAGGGGACAATGAACGCGGTGGGGTTGGGGACAACCTGGGGACAACCTGAGGGTCTCCAGGTGGGGTTTTTTGGTGTCTCCAGGTGTTTTTTTTGGTGTCTCCAGGTGTTTCCAAATGACTCCACGACCTTCTCGCGAAGTTCTTGTGGTGGCCCCATCAGGTTCCTCAAGGAACCTTCACCATGGGGACCTCCAGGTGATTTTTGGGGGGGTCTCTGGATGTTTTTTTGGGGTCTCCAGGTGGTTCTCTGGTGTTCTGCGACCTTCTCATGGTGACCCCACCAAGTTCTCCTGGTGGCCCCACAAGGTTCCTCAAAGAACCTTCCTCATGGAGGTCCCAAATTGATTTTTTTGGGGGATCTTCGGATGTTTTTTGGGGTCTCCAGGTGGATTCTGGTGTTCCCAGATAACCCCACGACCTTCTCATGGTGACCCCACCACGTTCCTCAAGGAACCTTCACCATGGGAGCCACCAGGTGATTTTTTGGGGGGTCTCTGGATGCTTTTTTGGGCTCTCCAGGTGATTTTTTGGGGTCTCCAGGTGTTTCTTTGCTGTTCCCAACTGACCCCACCACCTTCTCACGGTGACCCCACAAAGTTCCTCAAGGAACCTTCATCACAGGGGCCACCCAGTGACTTTTTTGGCCATCCCTGGACGTTTTTTGGGGGTCTCTGGACATCTTTTGGGGTCTCCAGGTGTTTCTTTGCTATTCCTGAGTCACCCCACGACCTTCTCATGGTGACCCCACAAGGTTCCTCAAGGAACCTTCATCACAGGGGCCACCAGGTGACTTTTTTTGGCCATCTCTGGACGTTTTTTGGGGTCTCTGGACGTTTTTTGGGGTCTCCAGGTGGTTTCCTGGTCTTCCACGACCTTCTCGTGGTGACCCCACAAGGTTCCTCAAGGAACCTTCATCACAAGGGCCACCAGGTGACTTTTTTTGGCCACCTCTGGACGTTTTTTGGGGTCTCCGGACATTTTTTGGGGTCTCCAGGTAGATTCTGGTGCTCTGCGACCTTCTCGTGGTGACCCCACCAGGTTCCTCAAGGAACCTTCATCATAGGGACCACCAAGTGACTTTTTTGGCCACCTCTGGACGTTTTTTGGGGTCTCCAAGTGGTTTCCTGGTCTTCCGCCACCTTCTCGTGGTGACCCCACCAGGTTCCTCGAGGAACCACCTCCACGCCTGACCCCAAAACACCTCCAGGCCACCACACCTGACCCCCCCCCCCTTGCTCCACCCCCGAGGTGGACCCTCACCGCCGATGGCCAGGTAGCGGAAGAAGAGCCAGCCGGAGATGAGCGGCTCCTTGGGGCTGCGCGGTGGCTTGTCCATGATGTCCAGGTCGGGCGGGTTGAAGCCCAGGGCGGTGGCCGGCAGCCCGTCGGTCACCAGGTTGACCCAGAGCAGCTGCACCGGGATCAGCGCCTCGGGCAGGCCCAGCGCCGCCGTCAGGAAAATGCTGGGGGGGGGCGGGGGGGGAGGGGTTAGGGACTGGGAGGGGACTGGGTTATACTGGGAGGGACTGGGAGGGACTGGGAGGGAACTGGGAGGGACTGGGAGGGACTGGGAGGGACTGGGAGGGAACTGGGAGGGACTGGGAGGGACTGGGAGGGGACTGGGAGGGACTGGGATGGACTGGGAGGGACTGGGAGGGACTGGGAGGGACTGGGAGGGACTGGGAGGGACTGGGAGGGAACTGGGATGGAACTGGGAGAGGATTGGGTTATACTGGGATTAACTGGGAGGGACTGGGAGGAGACTGGGAGGGAACTGGGATAAACTGGGAGGGGACTGGGAGTCAATTGGAATCATGAACTGGGATAAACTGGGATGGACTGGGATGGACTGGGAGGGGAACTGGGTTATACTGGTTTATACTGGGAGGGAACTGGGACGGACTGGGAGAGGGGATTGGGATGGGATTGAGTTATACTGGGATGAACTGGGATGGACTGGGACAGGACTGGTTTATACTGGGAGGGGACTGGGATATACTGGGATGGAACTGGTTTATACTGGGAGCAAACTGGGAAGAGACTGGGAAGGAACTGGGATGGGATTGAGTTATACTGGTTTATACTGGGATGGACTGGGATAAACTGGAAAGGGGACTGGGAGGGGAACTGGGTTATACTGGTTTATACTGGGACGGAACTGGGGCCGAACTGGGCCAAGATTCTCCACCAACTCCTCTGAGGACAACCTGAGCTCTCCAAAACCAGTCCAAACCAGTCCCAAACTGGTCCAAACTGGTCCCAAACTGGTCCAAACTGGTCCAAACTGGTCCGGGGGTCACTCACCAGACGACCTCGCCGACGTTGGAGGAGATGAGGTAGCGGATGAACTGCTTCATGTTGTTGTAGATGGCCCGGCCCTCCTCCACGGCCGCCACGATGGTGGAGAAGTTGTCGTCGGCCAGGACCATCTCCGAGGCCGTCTTGGCCACCGCCGTGCCCGAGCCCATGGCGATGCCGATCTCCGCCTTCTTCAGCGCCGGCGCGTCGTTGACGCCGTCGCCGGTCTGGTGGGACCCCAAAAAACCACGTTGGGGGTGGTGGTGGAACCCCAAAAACCACATTGGGTGGGTGAGGAACGTCGAAAACGGGGTCGGGTTGGTGGTGGAACCCCAAAAACCACATTGAGAAGCCCAAAAACCACATCAGGTGGGTGAGGAACGTCAAAAACGGGGTCGGGTTGGTGGTGGGACCCCAAAAACCACGTTGGAGGTGGTGGTGGGACCCCAAAACTACGTTTGGGTGGGTGAGGAACGTTGAAAACAGGGTGGAGTGGGTGGTGGAACCCCAAAAACCACGTTGGGTGGGTGAGGAACATCAAAAACAGGGTCAGGTTGGTGGTGGAACCCCAAAACTACGTCAGGAGTTGGTGAGGAATGTTGAAAACGGGGTCGGGTTGGCGATGGAACCCCAAAACTACGTCGGGAGTTGGTGGTGGAACCCCAAAAAACCACGTTGGAGGTGGTGGTGGGACCCCAAAACTACGTTGGGTGGGTGAGGAACATTGAAAACAGGGTGGAGTTGGTGGTGGAACCCCAAAAACCACGTTGATGGAAGTGAGGAACATCGAAAATGGGGTGGGGTGGGTGGTGGAACCCCAAAACTACGTCGGGAATTGGTGGTGGAACCCCAAAAACCACATTGGGTGGGTGAGGAACGTCAAAAACGGGGTGGAGTGGGTGGTGGAACCCCAAAAACCACGTTGGGTGGGTGAGGAGCACCAAAAACGGTGTTAGATTGGTGGTGGAACCCCAAAACTACGTCAGAAGTTGGTGATGGAACCCCAAAACTATGTTGGGTGGGTGAGGAACGTCGAAAATGGGGTGGGGTTGCTGGTGGAACCTCAAAACTACGTCAGGAGTTCATGAGGAGCATCAAAAATGGGGTCGGGTTGGTGGTGGAACTCCAAAAACCACGTCCACCATGAACTTTTGACCACCACACCCACGGTAGACCACCAAAACCACCTCAACCAACCACACAACCTTCTCAAACCCATGGTAGACCCCCAGAACCACGTCCACCAAGAACCTTTGACCCTCAAACCCGTGGTAGAGTCCCAAAACCACCTCAATCAACAACAATCGATCACCAAACCTTGATAAACCCATGGTGGACCCCCAAAACCACGTCCACCAAGAACTTTTGACCACCAAACCCATGGTAGACCCCCAAAACCACGTCCCCATCACCTCCCACCCTCTCAAACCCATGGTAGACCCCCAAAACCACCTCAACCAACCACCCAACCCTCTCAAACCCATGGTAGACCCCCATAACCACGTCCATCACCAACTTTTGACCCTAAATCCTCCATAAACTCATGGTGGACCTCCAAAACCACGTCCATCACCAACTTCTGACCACCAAACCCATGGTAGACCCCCATAACCACGTCCCCATCACCTCCCACCCTCTCAAACCCATGGTAGACCCCCAAAACCACGTCCACCAAGAACTTTTGACCACCAAACCCGTGGTGGACCTCCAAAACCACGTCCCAAACCCATGGTAGACCCCCAAAACCACGTCCCCACCACCTCCCACCCTCTCAAACCCATGGTAGACCCCCAAAACCACGTCCACCAAGAACCTTTGACCCTAAAACCTTCATAAAGCCATGGTAGACCCCCAAAACCACGTCCATCACCAACTTTTGACCCTTAAACCCGTGCTAGACCCCCAAAACCACCTCAACCAACCACCCAACCCTCTCAAACCCATGGTAGACCCCCATAACCACGTCCATCACCAACTTTTGACCCTAAATCCTCCATAAACTCATGGTGGACCTCCAAAACCACGTCCATCACCAACTTTTGACCCTTAAACCCGTGCTAGACCCCCAAAACCACGTCCCCATCACCTCTCACCCTCTCAACCCCGTGGTAGACCCCCATAACCACGTCCCCATCACCTCCCACCCTCTCAACCCCATGGTAGAACCCCAAAACCACATCCACCAAGAACTTTTGACCACCAAACCCGTGGTGGACCTCCAAAACCACGTCCCAAACCCATGGTAGACTCCCAAAACCACGTCCCCACCACCTCCAACCCTCTCAACCCCATGCTAGACCCCCAAAACCACCACAACCAACCACCCAACCCTCTCAACCCCGTGGTAGACCCCCAAAACCACGTCCCCATCACCTCCCACCCTCTCAAACCCATGGTAGACCCCCATAACCACGTCCATCACCAACTTTTGACCCTAAATCCTCCATAAACTCATGGTGGACCTCCAAAACCACGTCCATCACCAACTTCTGACCACCAAACCCATGGTAGACCCCCAAAACCACGTCCCCATCACCTCTCACCCTCTCAACCCCGTGGTAGACCCCCATAACCACGTCCCCATCACCTCCCACCCTCTCAAACCCATGGTAGACCCCCAAAACCACATCCACCAAGAACTTTTGACCACCAAACCCGTGGTGGACCTCCAAAACCACGTCCCAAACCCATGGTAGATCCCCAAAACCACATCCCCACCACCTCCAACCCTCTCAACCCCATGCTAGACCCCCAAAACCACCTCAACCAACCACCCAACCCTCTCAAACCCGTGGTAGACCCCCAAAACCACATCCACCACCAACTTTTGACCCTAAATCCTCCATAAACTCATGGTGGACCTCCAAAACCACGTCCATCACCAACTTCTGACCACCAAACCCATGGTAGACCCCCAAAACCACGTCCCCACCACCTCCCACCCTCTCAACCCCATGCTAGACCCCCAAAACCACCTCAACCAACCACCCAACCCTCTCAAACCCGTGGTAGACCCCCAAAACCACATCCACCACCAACTTTTGACCCTAAATCCTCCATAAACTCATGGTGGACCTCCAAAACCACGTCCATCACCAACTTTCGACCCTCAACCCCGTGCTAGACCCCCAAAACCACCTCAACCAACCACCCAACCCTCTCAAACCCATGGTAGACCCCCATAACCACGTCCCCACCAGAACCTCCTCCTCACCATGGCGGTGATCTCGTCGAAGGACTGCAGGAACTCCACGATCTTGGACTTGTGGGTGGGCTCGACGCGGGCGAAGCAGCAGGCCCGGCGGCAGGCCTCGCGCTGCTCGGACAGCGGGAGGTCGTCGAACTCGCGGCCGGTGTAGGCCCGGCCGGTGACCTCCTCGTCCTCGGAGAAGATGCCGATGCGGCGGCAGATGGCGATGGCCGTGCCCTTGTTGTCCCCGGTGATCATGATGACGCGGATGCCGGCGTCGCGGCAGAGGCGGATGGAGCCCATCACCTCCTTGCGGGGAGGGTCCAGCATGCCCACGCAGCCCACGAAGGTCAGGTCCGTCTGGGGTGGGGTGGGACACGGAGAAGGTGGGGAGAAGGTTGAGAAGGTTGGAGGAGAAGGTTGGAGGAGAAGGAACCCAAAAAAATGGAGGTTTGGAGGTCATGGAGGACCAGCAGATCCAAAAGTTGGGATTTTGGAGATCATGGAGGTCAAGGAACTCCAAAAATTGGGGTTTTGGAGGTTGTGGAGGACCAGGAACCCAAAAAATGGGATTTTGGAGGTCCCACCACGCAAATCTGAGGTCCCACCACCCAAAATGAGATCCCACCATCCCAAACCTTCTCAAGACCATGTCCCACCACCCCAAACCCCATATCCCACCACCAAACCCGAGGTCCCACCACCCCAAAACCTTCTCAAATCCACGTTCCCACCACCCAAAATGAGGTCCCACCACCCCAAACCTTCTCAAGACCATGTCCCACCACCCAAAATGAGGTCCCACCACCCCGACCACGTCCCACCACCCCGGGGTGGACCAACCCACCTCGTACTCGGCGAACTTGGAGGAGTCCTCCAGGGCCATCTCCTCCTTCTTGGGCGGGGTGTCGCGGGTGGCCAGGGCCAGGCAGCGCAGGGTGTCCCTGCCCGTCCCCCACTCCTTGATGACGCTCTGGATCTTCTCCTTGACCGCCGGCGTCAGCGGGACACGGGTTGTCCCCACCCGGACGTAGTTGCAGCGGTCGATGACGCCCTCGGGGGCACCCTGGGGTGGGGGGAGGACAGGAGAAGAAGAGAAGGTTTGGGGTGGTGGGACCAGAGGGTGGAGAAGGTTTGGGGTGGTGGGAGGTGGACATGGGGTGGTGGGACATGGATTGGAGAAGGTTTGGGGTGGTGGGACCAGAGGGTGGAGAAGGTTTGGGGTGGTGGGAGGTGGTCAGGGGATGGTGGGATGTGGACTTGAGAAGGTTTGGGGTGGTGGGACCAGGGGGTGGAGAAGGTTTGGGGTGGTGGGACGTGGTCATGGGGTGGTGGGACAGGGACTTGAGAAGGTTTGGGGTGGTGGGACCTCGGGTTTGGGTGGTGGGACGTGGACTTGAGAAGGTTTGGGGTGGTGGGAGGTGGACATGGGGTGGTGGGACATGAACTTGAGAAGGTTTGGGGTGGTGGGATCTCATTTTTGGGTGGTGGGATCTCAGATTTGGGTGGTGGGACGTGGACTTGAGAAGGTTTGGGGTGGTGGGACGTGGTCATGGGGTGGTGGGACATGGACTTGAGAAGGTTTGGGGTGGTGGGACGTGGTCATGGGGTGGTGGGACAGGGACTTGAGAAGGTTTGGGGTGGTGGGACCTCATGTTTGGGTGGTGGGACGTGGACTTGAGAAGGTTTGGGGTGGTGGGATCTCATTTTTGGGTGGTGGGACCTCAAATTTGGGTGGTCGGACATGGTCTTGAGAAGGTTTGGGGTGGTGGGACAGGGACTTGAGAAGGTCTGAGGTGGTGGGACGTGGCCATGAGTGATGGGAGTGGGCTTGGGGTGGTTGGACGTGGTCATGGGGTGGTGGGACGGGGGTTGAGAAGGTCTGGGGTGGTGGGACTTGATCATGGAGCTGTGGGACGTGGACTTGAGAAGGTTTGGGGTGGTGGGATCTCATTTTTGGGTGGTGTGACCTTGGGTTGGGGTGGTGGGACATGGACTTGAGAAGGTTTGGGGTGGTGGGACCTCAGATTTGGGTGGTGGGACAGGAATTTGAGAAGGTTCGGGGTGGTGGGACATGCTCAGGTGTGGTGGCCCAGGTTCTCCAGGAGATGACCCCCCCAGGTGACCTCACCTTGACGAACATCTTGTTGCCCACGGCGGCGCGCGAGGCCTTGGCCGGCGAGCAGAAGACCGACATGGACTTGCGGTCCCTGGAGAACTCCAGCGTGAACTCCTTCTTCATCAGCTGCTTGATCACCTGGGGACAGGTGGGACGGGTGGGACAGGTGGGACAGGTGGGACAGGTGACCCAGAAGATGACCCAGGTGGTGGCCCAGGTCACCCAGGTGTCCCAGGTGTCCCCCCAAGGTGACCCCGGTGGAGGCTCCAGGATCTTGAGAAGGTTCAGGGTGGTGGGACGTGGTCTTGAGAAGGTGCCCCAGGTGACACCCAGAAGGTGTCCCAGTAGATGTCCCAGGTGTTCCCCCAGAAGATGTCCCAGATGTCCCCAGGTGTCCCCAGATGCCCCAGGTGGTGGCTCCAGGGTCTTGAGAAGGTTCGGGGTGGTGGGACATGGACATGGGGTGGTGGGACAGGAGGTCGAGAAGGTTCCGGGTGGTGGGACAGGAGGTTGAGAAGGTTTGGGGTGGTGGGACAAGGGGCTGAGAAGGTTCAGGGTGGTGGGACAGGAGATTGAGAAGGTCCGGGGTGGTGGGACAGGAGGTTGAGAAGGTCCGGGGTGGTGGGACAGGAGATTGAGAAGGTTCAGGGTGGTGGGACAGGAGGTTGAGAAGGTTCCGGGTGGTGGGACAGGAGATTGAGAAGGTCTGGGGTGGTGGGACAGGAGGTTGAGAAGGTTCAGGGTGGTGGGACGTGGTCTTGAGCAGGTTCCCCAGGAGATGACCCAGAAGGTGTCCCAGTAGATGTCCCAGGTGTTCCCCCAGGAGATGTCTCAGATGCCCCAGAAAATGTCCCAGGTGGCCCAGGTGACCCAGGAGATGTCCCAGGAGATGCCCCAGGTGTCCCAGGTGGCCCAGGAGATGCCCCAGAAGATGTCCCAGGTGTCCCAGATGCCCCAGGAGATGTCCCAGGTGTTCCCCCAGAAGATGTCCCAAGAGATGCCCCAGATGTCCCAGGTTCCCCAGAAGATGTCCCCCCCAGAAGATGTCCCAGGTTCCCCAGGAGATGTCCCCCCCAGGAGATGTCCCCCCCAGGAGATGTCCCCCCCAGGAGATGTCCCAGGTGTTCCCCCAGGAGATGTCCCCCCCAGGAGATGTCCCCCCAGGAGATGTCCCCCCCAGGAGATGTCCCCCCCAGAAGATGACCCAGGAGATGTCCCCCCCAGGAGATGTCCCCCCCAGGAGATGTCCCAGGTGTTCCCCCAGGAGATGTCCCAGAAGATGTCCCAGGTGGCCCAGGAGATGTCCCAGATGTCCCAGGTGCCCCAGAAGATGTCCCCCCAGAAGATGTCCCCCCCAGGAGATGTCCCCCCAGGAGATGTCCCCCCCAGGAGATGTCCCAGATGTCCCAGGTGTCCCCAGAAGATGTCCCCCCCAGGAGATGTCCCAGATGTCCCCAGGTGTCCCCTGGTGGCACTCACGGCGTTGCAGGCGTTGGCCCGCTCCACCTTGCTGAGGCTGCGGACGTCGGTGTTGAAGACGTTCATCTTCTCCACCAGGCAGGTCAGCGCCGTCTCGGTGGCCTCGCCCACCTTCTCATAGACCCCCTTGGCCTGGGCGAGGGGACAACCCGGGGTCACCAGGGGTGGGAGGACGTGGATATGAGAAGGTCCAGGGTGGTGGGACATGGATGTGAGAAGGTTTGGGGTGGTGGGACAAGGTCTTGAGAAGGTCCAGGGTGGTGGGACCTCAGATTTGGGTGGTGGGACAGGGACTTGAGAAGGTTTGAGGTGGTGGGACACAGGTGGGACGTGGTCAGGGGGTGGTGGGACAGGAGGTTGAGAAGCTCCCGGGGTGGTGGGACAGGAGGTTGAGAAGGTCCCGGGGTGGTGGGACAGGAGGTTGAGAAGGTCCCGGGGTGGTGGGACAGGAGGTTGAGAAGGTCCCGGGGTGGTGGGACAGGAGGTTGAGAAGGTCCCGGGGTGGTGGGACATGGATTTGAGAAGGTCCGGGGTGGTGGGACAGGAGGTTGAGAAGGTTTGGGGTGGTGGGACGTGGATTTGAGAAGGTCCGGGGTGGTGGGACAGGAGGTTGAGAAGGTCCAGGGTGGTGGGACATGGATGTAAGAAGGTTTGGGGTGGTGGAACACGGGGTTGAGAAGGTCCAGGGTGGTGGGACATGGATTTGGAATGGTGGGACAGGGACTTGAGAAGGTCCGGGGTGGTGGGACAGGAGATTGAGAAGGTTTGGGGTGGTGGGACGTGGATTCGAGAAGGTCCTGGATGGTGGGACAGGAGGTTGAGAAGGTCCAGGGTGGTGGAACGTGAATTTGAGAAGGTCCAGGGTGGTGGGACAGGAGATTGAGAAGGTCCAGGGTGGTGGGACATGGATGTGAGAAGGTTTGAGGTGGTGGAACACCGGGTTGAGAAGGTCCAGGGTGGTGGGACATGGATTTGAGAAGGTCCCGGGCGGTGGGACAGGAGGTTGAGAAGGTCCCGGGCGGTGGGACGCGGTCACCTCGTTGTAGTCCAGCGAGGAGTCGTTGCAGAGGGCGCAGATGGTGGCCAACTCCACCAGCCCGTCGTACTGACCAGCCTTGACCGGCCGGTCCTGCTTCAGCCTGGTGGGACATCGAGGTGGACATCAGGAGAACATCAGGAGAACGTCAGGAGAACATCAGGAGAACATCAGGTGGACATCAGGTGGACATCGAGGTGGACATGGAGGTCAGGAGGACATGGGGACATCAGGTGGACATCGAGGTCAGAAGGACATCAGGAGAACATCAGGAGAACATCAGGAGAACATCAGGTGGACATCGAGGTGGACATCGAGGTGGACATCAGGTGGACATGGAGGTCAGGAGAACATCAGGAGAACATCAAGAGAACATCAGGAGAACATCAGATGGACATCAGGGTGGACAGTGGGGTCAGGAGAACATCAGGTGGACATCCAGGTGGACATCAGGTGGACATGGAGGTCAGGAGAACATCAGAAGAACATCAGGTGAACATCAAGGTGGACATCCAGGTGGACATGGAGGTCAGGAGGACATGGGGACACCAAGGGACATCAAGGGTCAGGAGGACATCGAGGTGGACAACAGGGTCAGGGTGGACATTGAGGTCATCAGGGTCACGGGGACACCAGGGGGGACCTCTGAAGAGGTTCTGGGGACATCTCAGGAGGTTTTGAGGACACCTGAGAAGGTCTGGGGACATCTCAGGAGGTTTTGAGGAGATCTCAGGAGGTTTTGAGGAGATCTCAGGAGGTTTTGAGGACACCTGAGAAGGTTCTGGGGACATCTCAGGAGGTTTTGAGGAGATCTCAGGAGGTTCTGGGGCTCTGGAGGTCCCCGGGGTGACCCCTGGGGACATCCCACCACTCACACTTCTCCCTCGGGGGCGTAGGTGGAGCCGGTGATGGAGAACTCGCTCAGGGAGCAGACGTCGCCCTCCACCTTGTCCATGATGAACATCTGGGGGAGGAACGGGGACCTTCAGGGACCTTCTGGGAGGTTCTCCTGGAGGAACTTTGGGGTTCTCCAGAAGAACTTTTGGGTTCTCCATGGAATTTTTGAGGTTCCTGGAGGAACTTTGGGGTTCTCCAGAAGAACTTTTGGGTTCTCCAAGGAACATTTTGAGGTTCTCCATGGAAAATTCAGAAGTTCTTGGTGGAATTTAGGGTTCTCCATGGAGAACTTCGAGGTTCCTGGAGGAACTTTGGGTTCTCCATGGAATTTTTGAGGTTCTCCATAAAAATTTTGAGGTTCCTGGAGGAACTTTGATGTTCTCCAGAAGAAATTTTGGGTTCTCCATGGAAATTTTGAAGTTCCTGGAGAAGTTTTGGGTTCTCCATGGACCATTTTGAGGTTCTCCATGGAACTTTCGAGGTTCCTGGAGAAATTTTGAAGTTCTCCATGGAAAATTTTGAAGTTCTTGGTGGAACTTTGGGTTCTCCATGGGAAATTTTGAGGTTCCTGGAAGAACTTTGATGTTCTCCAGAAGAAATTTTGGGTTCTCCATTGAACATTTTGAGGTTCTCCATGGAACATTTTGAGGTTCCTGGAGAAACTTTGAGGTTCCTGGAGGAACTTTTTGGGTTCTCCACCGAACATTTTGAGGTTCTCCATGGAAGCTTCAAGGTTCTCCATGGAAATTTCGAGGTTCCTGGAGAAGTTTTGGGTTCTCCAGAAGGAATTTTTTGGGTTCTCCATGGAAATTTCGAGGTTCCTGGAAAAGTTTTTGGGTTCTCCATGAAAATTTTGGGTTCTCCAGAAAAAATTTTGGATTCTCCATGGAAATTTTGAGGTTCCTGGAAGAACTTTGATGTTCTCCAGAAGAAATTTTGGGTTCTCCATGGAAATTTTGAGGTTCCTGGAAGAACTTTGATGTTCTCCAGAAGAAATTTTGGGTTCTCCATGGAAATTTTGAGGTTCCTGGAAGAACTTTGATGTTCTCCAGAAGAAATTTTGGGTTCTCCATGGAAATTTTGGGGTTCCTGGAGAAATTTTGGGGTCTCCATGAAAAATTTCGAGGTTCTCCATGGAAACTTTGAAGTTCTTGGTGGAACTTTGGGTTCTCCATGGAAATTTTGAGGTTCCTGGAGGAACTTTTATGTTCTCCAGAAGAAATTTTGGGTTCTCCATGGAACATTTTGAGGTTCTCCATGGAAGTTTGGAGGTTCCTGGAAAAGTTTTGGGCTTTCCATGAAAATTTTGGGTTCTCCATGGAAATTTTGAGGTTCCTGGAAGAACTTTGATGTTCTCCAGAAGAAATTTTGGGTTCTCCATGGAAATTTTGAAGTTTCTGGAGAAGTTTTAGGTTCTCCAGAAGAAATTTTGGGTTCTCCAGAAGAAACTTTGAGGTTCTCCATGGAACATTTTGAGGTTCCTGGAGGAACTCCGAGGTTCCTGGAGGTCCCACCTTGCAGACGGACATCTGGTTGGTGGTCAGCGTGCCGGTCTTGTCGGAGCAGATGACCGAGGTGCAGCCCAGGGTCTCCACCGAGGGCAGGCTGCGGACGATGGCGTTCTTCTTGGCCATGCGCCGCGTCCCCAGCGCCAGGCAGGTGGTGATGACGGCCGGGAGACCTGGAGAGGACAACCGGGGAGGTCACACCCAGGGCGTGGTGAGCGAGGAGGGAGAGCAGAAGGTCCACAAATGACCATGAATGGTCCACAAATGACCACGAATGGTCCATAACTGACCATGAATGGTCAACAAATGACCACGAACCTTCTCCAGAACCCCATAGATGACCATGAATGGTCCACGAACCTTCTCCAGAACCCACCACCGACCACGAATGGTCCATAAAAGACCACGAACCTTCTCCAGAACCCCACAAATGACCACGGATGGTCCACAAATGACCATGAATGGTCCATAACTGACCATGAATGGTCAACAAATGACCTCGAACCTTCTCCAGAATCTCATAGATGACCACAAATGGTCCATAAACGACCACGAATGGTCCATAAACGACCTCAAACCTTCTCCAGAACCCCATAGATGACCACAAATGGTCCATGAATGACCACGAATGGTCCAGAAATAACCATAAACGGTCCACAGATGACCTTGAACCTTCTCCAGAGCCCCATAAATGACCACGGGTGGTCCACAAACGACCACGAATGGTCCATAAAAGACCATGAACCTTCTCCAAAACCCCACAAATGACCATAAATGGTCCATAAACGACCATGAATGGTCCATAAATGACCACGAACCTTCTCCAGAACCCCAAAAACAACCATGAACCTTCTCCAGAACCTACCACCGACCACGAATGGTCCATAAATGACCATGAAACTTCTCCAGAACCCCATAAATGACCACGAACGGTCCATGAATGACCATGAATGGTCCATAAAAGACCTCGAACCTTCTCCAGAACTTCATAACCGACCATGAATGGTCCATAAAGGACCTCAAACCTTCTCCAGAACCCCATAGATGACCACGAACGGTCCATGAATGACCATGAATGGTCCATAAACGACCTCGAACCTTCTCCAGAACTTCATAACCGACCACGAATGGTCCATAAACGACCATGAAACTTCTCCAGAACCCCATAAATGACCACGAATGGTCCACAGATGACCTCCAACCTTCTCCAGAACCCCATAGATGACCACGAACGGTCCATGAATGACCATGAATGGTCCATGAAAGACCATGAACCTTCTCCAGAACTTCATAACTGACCACGAATGGTCCACAAATGACCTCGGACCTTCTCCAGAACCCCATAGATGACCACAAACGGTCCATGAATGACCATGAATGGTCCATGAAAGACCATGAACCTTCTCCAGAACTTCATAACTGACCACGAATGGTCCACAAATGACCTCGGACCTTCTCCAGAACCCCATAGATGACCACGAGCGGTCCATGAATGACCACGAATGGTCCACAAATGACCTCGGACCTTCTCCAGAACTCCACAAATGACCCCAAACCTTCTCCAAGACCCCACAAGTGACCATGAATGGTCCATAAAAGACCATGAACCTTCTCCAGAACTTTATAACCGACCATGAATGGTCCATAAAAGACCTCAAACCTTCTCCAGAACCTCATAACCGACCACGAATGGTCCACAGATGACCTCCAACCTTCTCCAGAACCCCATAGATGACCACGAACGGTCCATGAATGACCATGAATGGTCCATGAAAGACCATGAACCTTCTCCAGAACTTCATAACTGACCACGAATGGTCCACAAATGACCTCGGACCTTCTCCAGAACCCCATAAATGATCACGAATGGTCCATAAATGACCTCAAACCTTCTCCAGAACTTCTTAACCAACCACGAATGGTCCATGAATGGCCACGAACCTTCTCCAAGACCCCACAAGTGACCATAAATGGTCCATAAAGGACCTCAAACCTTCTCCAGAACCTCATAACCGACCACGAATGGTCCATAAAAGACCCCCAACCTTCTCCAGAACCCCATAGATGACCACGAATGGTCCTTGAATGAGCACGGATGGTCCATAAAAGACCATGAACATTCTCCAGAACCCCACAAACGACCACGAATGGTCCATAAAAGACCTCAAACCTTCTCCAGAACCTCATAACCGACCACGAATGGTCCATAAAGGAGCATGAACCTTCTCCAGGACCCAACAAATGACCACAAATGGTCCATAAACGACCATGAATGGTCCATAAACGACCAAGAACCTTCTCCAGAACTTCATAACTGACCACGAATGGTCCACAAATGACCTCGGACCTTCTCCAGAACTCCACAAATGACCCCAAACCTTCTCCAAGACCCCACAAGTGACCACGAATGGTCCAAAAATGACCTCGAACCTTCTCCAGAACCTCATAACCGACCATGAATGGTCCATAAAAGACCACGAACCTTCTCCAGAACCCCACAAATGACCACGAATGGTCCATAAAAGACCTCCAACCTTCTCCAGAACCCCATAGATGACCACAAACGGTCCATGAATGACCACGAATGGTCCATAAAAGACCATGAACCTTCTCCAGAAGCCCACCACGGACCTTCGGGGATGGCGGCCACGGCCAGGGCGACGGCGATCTTGAAGTAGTAGATGGCGCCGCGGATCCAGGAGCCGCCGTGGACGGGGTCGTTGAAGTGGCCGATGTTGATGGCCCAGACGGCGACGCAGATGAGCGAGATGACCTTGGAGAGCTGCTCGCCGAACTCGTCCAGCTTCTGCTGCAGCGGCGTCTTGTCCTGCTCGGTGGCCGCCATCTCGTCGCGGATCTTGCCGATCTCCGTGTTGACGCCGGTGGCCACCACGATGCCGACGGCTTTGCCGGCGCCGATGTTGGTGCCCTGGGGGGTTTGGGGGAGAGAGAACGACCATGAACCTTCTCCAGAACCTCATAACTGACCATGAATGGTCCATAAAGGACCTGGAACCTTCTCCAGAACCCATCAAATGACCATGAATGGTCCATAAAGGACCTCGAACCTTCTCCAGAACCTCATAACCGACCATGAATGGTCCATAAATGACCATGAGTGGTCCCTCAATGACCACGAGCCTTCTCCAGAACCCCATAACTGAACAGGAACCTTCTCCAGAACCCATCAAATGACCACGAATGATCCATAAAGGACCTTGAACGTTCTCCAGAACCTCATAACTGACCACGAATGGTCCATAAACGACCATGAACCTTCTCCAGAACCCATCAAATGACCACAAATGGTCCATAAAGGACCTTGAACCTTCTCCAGAACCTCATAACCGACCATGAATGGTCCCTAAATGACCATGAGTGGTCCCTCAATGACCACGAGCCTTCTCCAGAACCCCATAACTGACCTGGAACCTTCTCCAGAACCCATTAAATGACCACAAATGGTCCATAAACGACCTCGACCCTTCTACAGAACCCCATAAACGACCACAAATGGTCCATAACTGACCTCGAACCTTCTCCAGAACCTCATAACTGACCACGAATGGTCCACAAATCACCATGAACCTTCTCCAGAACCCCATAAATGACCTTGAACCTTCTCCAGAACCCACTGAACCACCCCAAACCTTCTCCAAGACCCCATAACTGACCATGAATGGTCCATAACTACCCACGAACCTTCTCCAGAACCTCATAAACGACCACGAATGGTCCATAAATGACCTCGAACCTTCTCGAGAACCTCATAACTGACCACGAATGGTCCATAAATGACCATGAATGGTCCATCAACGGCCACGAACCTTCTCCAGAACCCCATAACTGACCTGGACCCTTCTCCAGAACCCATCAAATGACCACGAATGGTCCATAAATGACCATGAATGGTCCATAAAGGACCTCGAACCTTCTCCAGAACCCCATAACCGACCACAAACGGTCCATGAATGACCACGAATGGTCCATAACTGACCTGGAACCTTCTCCAGAACCCCATCAAATGACCACAAATGGTCCCCTATTTGGGAGTGGTGGGACCTCGAAATTTGAGGTTCTCAGACCCCAAAAAGGAGTGAATTGACCCCAAATTCGAGGTTTCTTAGACACAGGTGATGACATCACACAGGTATGCCCCAAGTGGCCCAGGTGACCCCGATGGCATCACACAGGTGAGGTTGATGACGTCACACAGGTGACCCAGGTGACAATGATGACGTCACTCACCGAGAAGAGCACTGCCAGGTGTGACACAGGACAGACACAGGGAACACAGGTGACACACAGGTGACAACGATGACGTCACACAGGTGAGGTTGATGACATTACACAGGTGATGTCGCACAGGTAACACAGGTGACAATGACAGGCAGACGAGGTTGATGACGTCACCCGGGTGACACTGATGATGTCACCCAGGTGACAATGATGACGTCACTCACCCAGAAGAGCACAGACAGGTGTGACACTGACACACCAATGACGTCACACAGGTAACACAGGTAACCCTGGTGACGTCACCCAGGTGTGCCCCAGGTGTGGCCAGGTGTGCCCCAGGTGCCCCCAGGTGTCCCCAGGTGCCCCCAGGTGTCCCCAGGTGTGCCCAGGTGCCCCAGGTGCCCCCAGGTGCCCCCAGGTGTGCCCAGGTGCCCCCAGGTGTGCCCCAGGTGACCCCAGGTGACCCCAGGTGCCCCCAGGTGCCCCCAGGTGTGCCCAGGTGCCCCCAGGTGTGCCCCAGGTGACCCCAGGTGACCCCAGGTGTGCCCAGGTGTGCCCAGGTGACCCCGATGACGTCACTCACCGAGAAGAGCACAGACAGGTGTGACACTGACACACCAATGACGTCACACAGGTGACCCTGGTGACGTCACCCAGGTGATGACGTCACCCAGGTGTGCCCCAGGTGTGCCCAGGTGACCCCGATGACGTCACTCACCGAGAAGAGCATGTTCTTCTTGTCCTGGTTGACGGCGCGAGGGTCCGGCACCGGCTCCGTGTGCTTGATCACCGACACCGACTCCCCTGCACCAGTACGGACCAGTATGGACCAGTATGGACCAGTACGGACCAGTATGGACCAGTATGGACCAGTACGGACCAGTACGGACCAGTACGGACCAGTATGGACCAGTATGGACCAGTACGGACCAGTACGGACCAGTATGGACCAGTATGGACCAGTATGGACCAGTATGGACCAGTATGGACCAGTATGGACCAGTATGGACCAGTATGGACCAGTATGGACCAGTATGGACCAGTACGGACCAGTATGGACCAGTATGGACCAGTATGGACCAGTACGGACCAGTATGGACCAGTACGGACCAGTATGGACCAGTATGGACCAGTATGGACCGGTATGGACCAGTACGGACCAGTATGGACCAGTATGGACCAGTACGGACCAGTATGGACCGGTATGGACCGGTATGGACCAGTATGGACCAGTATGGACCAGTATGGACCAGTACGGACCAGTATGGACCGGTATGGACCAGTACGGACCAGTATGGACCAGTATGGACCAGTACGGACCAGTATGGACCAGTATGGACCGGTATGGACCAGTATGGACCGGTATGGACCGGTATGGACCAGTATGGACCGGTATGGACCGGTATGGACCAGTATGGACCAGTACGGACCAGTACGGACCAGTATGGACCAGTACGGACCAGTACGGACCAGTATGGACCAGTATGGACCAGTACGGACCAGTATGGACCAGTATGGACCAGTACGGACCAGTATGGACCAGTATGGACCGGTATGGACCAGTACGGACCAGTATGGACCAGTACGGACCAGTATGGGCCAGTACGGACCAGTATGGACCAGTACGGACCAGTATGGACCAGTATGGACCGGTATGGACCAGTATGGACCAGTACGGACCAGTATGGACCAGTACGGACCAGTACGGACCAGTATGGACCAGTATGGACCAGTATGGACCAGTATAGACCAGTATGGACCAGTATGGACCAGTATAGACCAGTATGGACCAGTACGGACCAGTATGGACCAGTATGGACCAGTATGGACCGGTATGGACCAGTATGGACCAGTACGGACCAGTATGGACCAGTATGGACCAGTACGGACCAGTACGGACCAGTATGGAACAGTATGGACCAGTACAGACCAGTATGGACCAGTATGGACCGGTATGGACCAGTACGGACCAGTATGGACCAGTATGGACCAGTATGGACCAGTACGGACCAGTATGGACCAGTATAGACCAGTATGGACCAGTATGGACCAGTATGGACCGGTATGGACCAGTATGGACCAGTACAGACCAGTATGGACCGGTATGGACCAGTATAGACCAGTATGGACCAGTATGGACCAGTACGGACCAGTATGGACCAGTATGGACCAGTACAGACCAGTATGGACCAGTATGGACCAGTATAGACCAGTATGGACCAGTATGGACCAGTATGGGCCAGTATAGACCAGTGTGGACCAGTATGGACCAGTATGGACCAGTATAAACCAGTATGGACCAGTATGGACCAGTATAGACCAGTACGGACCAGTATGGACCAGTACGGACCAGTATGGACCAGTATAGACCAGTACGGACCAGTATGGACCAGTATGGACCGGTATGGACCAGTATGGACCAGTATGGACCAGTACGGACCAGTATGGACCAGTATGGACCAGTATGGACCGGTATGGACCAGTACGGACCAGTATGGACCAGTATGGACCAGTATGGACCAGTATGGACCGGTATGGACCAGTCCAAACCAGTATAAACCAATTTCCCGCCCATTTTTAACCCTTTAAACCCCTCCCAGTTCCCTCCCAGTTCCCTCCCAGTCCCTCCCAGTACAAACCAGTACAAACCAGTACAAACCAGTACGCACCGGTCAGGATGGACTGGTCCACCCGCAGCGTGGTGGATTTGATGGAGATGATCCGGATGTCGGCCGGGACCTTGTCCCCCACTGGGGAGAGAGCGGGGGTTACTGGTTTGTACTGGTTTGTACTGGTTTGGGCTGGGAGGGAACTGGGAGGGACTGGGAGAGGTCACTGGGGTCATTGGGCAGTGAAGGCTCCGTGACCCCTGGGTGACCCCGATGTCCCCAAAGTCCCTGTGACCCCTGTGACCCCTGAGTGTCCCCATGACCCCGTGACCCCTGGGTGACCCCATGACCCCTAGATGACCCCGTGACCCCACCTGCCACCTCGCAGATGTCTCCGGGCCTTGATCCTCTGCATGGCCCCAGTGTCCCCGTGACCCCTGAGTGACCCCGTGACCCCTGAGTGACCCCAATGTCCCTGTAACCCTGTGACCCCTGTGACCCCTGTGACCCCTGTGTGACCCCAATGTCCCCACAACCCTCGTGACTCTTTGACCCCTGGGTGACCCCGATGACCCCAGTGACCCCAATGTCCCTGTGACCCCTGGGTGCATTCATGACCCTTTGACCCCTGGATGACCCCGATGACCCCGCTGTCCCTGTGACCCCTGTGACCCCTGGATGACCCCAATGTCCCTGTGACCCCATGACCCCCGAGTGACCCCCGTCACCCCGGAGTGACCCCAATGTCCCCACGACCCTGGTGACTCTTTGACCCTTGGGTGACCCCGATGACCCCAGTGACCCCAATGTCCCTGTGACCCCTGTGACCCCTGGGTGACCCTGTGACCCCTGGGTGACCCCTGAGTGTCCCCAATGTCCCTGTGACTCCTGTGACCTCTGTGACCCTTGGATGACCCCAATCTCCCTCTGACCCCTGTGACCCCTGGATGACCCCAGTGTCCCTGATGTCCTTGAGACCCCAATGTCCCTGTGACCTCTGGGTGTCCCCGTGACCCCTGGGTGACCCCATGACCCCCGGCTGACCCCGTGACCCCCAGATGACCCCAATGTCCCCAGTGTCCTCAATATCCCCATGACCCTGGTGACCCCGGTGACCCCAGTGTCCCCAATGCCCCTGTGACCCCCGTGACCCCCGTGACCCCCATGACCCTGGTGACCCCGTGACCCTTGTCAGCCCTGGATGATCCCGTGACCCCTGAGTGACCCTGTGACCTCATGACCCCTGGATGACCCCAATGTCCTCAACATTCCCGGGACCCTGGTGACCCTGTGACCCCTATGTGACCCCTGGGTGACCTCTGAGTGACTCCAATGCCCCTGTGACCCTTGGGTGCCTTCATGACCCTTTGACCCCTGGATGACCCCGATGACCCCGATGTCCCTGTGACCCCTGTGACCCCATGACCCCCGAGTGACCCCCGTCACCCCGGAGTGACCCCAATGTCCCCACGACCCTGGTGACTCTTTGACCCTTGGGTGACCCCGATGACCCCAGTGACCCCAATGTCCCTGTGACCCCTGTGACCCCTGGGTGACCCTGTGACCCCTGGGTGACCCCTGAGTGTCCCCAATGTCCCTGTGACTCCTGTGACCTCTGTGACCCCTGGATGACCCCAGTGTCCCTGATGTCCCTGACACCCCAATGTCCCTGTGACCTCTGGGTGTCCCTGTGACCCCTGGGTGACCCCATGACCCCGTGACCCCCGGCTGACCCCGTGACCCCCGGATGACCCCAATGTCCCCAGTGTCCTCAATATCCCCAATGTCCCTGTGACCCCAATGTTCCCATGACCCTGGTGACCCCGGTGACCCCAGTGTCCCCGATGCCCCTGTGACCCCCGTGACCCCCATGACCCCTGGGTGACCCCGTGACCCCCGGGTGACCCCTGTGTGACCCCACCTGCCACCTCGCAGATGTCCCCGGGCACCAGGTCCCGGGCCTTGATCCTCTGCACGGCCTTGCGGTCGCTGCGGTAAACCTTGCCCATCTCGGGCTCGTACTCCTTCAGCGCCTCGATGGCGTTCTCCGCGTTCCGCTCCTAAAAAACGGGAGGTTTTGGGACATTTTAGGACACTTGGGGACAAATTGGGATTTTTCGGGATTTTTTTGGGATTTTTTCTGATTTTTTTCTGATTTTTTTCGGATTTTTTTTGATTTTTTTCTGATTTTTTTTTGATTTTTTTCAGACTTTTTTTGGATTTTTTGGGGATTTTTTTGATTTTTTCGGGATTTTTTTTGGAATTTTTTCTGATTTTTTTCTGGTTTTTTTTTTTTGGATTTTTTTTGGATTTTGGGGGATTTTTTTTTGGATTTTTTTGAGATTTTTTGGGGACTTTTTTGGATTTTTTTTTTTATTTTTTTGGATTTTTTTGGGATTTTTTTGGGGCCATTTTGGGGCCCCCCAGGGGGCAGAGGCCCGGTGGGACCTTCCCCATCTCGGGCTCGTACTCCTTCAGCGCCTCGATGGCATTTTCGGCATTTCTTTCCTAAAATTGGGGACAAATTGGGACAATTAGGGACATCAGGGGCATTTGGGATTTTTTTGGATTTTTTTTGATTTTTTTTCTGATTTTTTTCGGATTTTTTCTGATTTTTTTTTTTATTTTTTTGGATTTTTTGGGGATTTTTTGGGGATTTTTTGGGGATTTTTTGGGGATTTTTTTTGGACGTTTTGGGGATTTTTTTTTTGAATATTTTTGGAAATTTTTTTGATTTTTTTAATTTTTTTGGATTTTTTTCTGATTTTTTTCTGATTTTTTTCTGATTTTTTTTCGGATTTTTTTTCGGATTTTTTTCGGATTTTTTGGGGATTTTTTTGGATTTTTTTGGAATTTTTTTTGGATTTTTTTGGAAATTTTTTTGGATTTTTTTTGGGATATTTTGAGATTTTTTTGCTTTTTTTGATTTTTTTTTTTTTTTGATTTTTTAAAATTATTTTTGGATTTTTTTGGGGATTTTTTTTTGGATTTTTTTTGGATTTTTTAAGGCCTTTTTGAATTTTCTTTTTTGAATTTTTGGGGATTTTTTTTTGGGATTTTTTGGGTCATTTTGGGGCCCCCCCAGGGGGCAGAGGCCCGGTGGGACCTTCCCCATCTCGGGCTCGTACTCCTGCAGCGCCTCGATGGCGTTCCTCCGCGTTCCGCTCCTAAAATTGGGGACAAATTGGGAGAAATTGGGACATTGAGGGATTTTTTGGGAATTTTTTGGGGAATTTTTTCTGATTTTTTTCTGATTTTTTCTGATTTTTTTTGATTTTGATTTTTTTGGGATTTTTTTTTGGATTTTTTTTTGGGATTTTTTGGGATTTTTTTTTAATTTTTTTTTGGATTTTTTTAGGATTTTTTTTGAGATTTTTTGGGACTTTTTTTGGATTTTTTTGTGGTTTTTTTGGGATTTTTTTGGGAGATTTTTTGGGAATTTTTGGGGATTTTTTGGGGATTCTTTTGGATTTTTTTGGATTTTTTTTGCGTATTTTTTGGGGCCATTTTTTTTGGAGCTTTTTGGGTTTTTAAAAATTTTTTGGGATCTTTGGGGGATTTTTTTTTTTGATTTTTTGAGACTTTTCGGAGATTTTTTTGGGGATTTTTTCCCGCCATTTCGGGGACATTTTTGGGATTTTTTGGGGGAGGTTTTTGGGGATTTTTTGGGGCCATTTTGGGGCCCCCCAGGGGGCAGAGGCCCGGTGGGACCTTCCCCATCTCGGGCTCGTACTCCTGCAGCGCCTCGATGGCGTTCTCGGCATTTCTTTCCTAAAAAACGGGAGATTTTGGGACATTTTAGGACACTTGGGGACAAATTGGGATTTTTCGGGATTTTTTTGGGATTTTTTGGGATTTTTTTCGGATTTTTTTCGGATTTTTTTCGGATTTTTTCTGATTTTTTTCTGATTTTTTTTTGGATTTTTTCTGATTTTTTTTTGGATTTTTGGGGGATTTTTTTTTGATTTTTTTTGGATTTTTTGGGGATTTTTTGGGGATTTTTTTTTTGAATATTTTTGGAATTTTTTTTTTTGATTTTTTATTTTTTATTTTTTTGGATTTTTTTCTGATTTTTTTCTGATTTTTTCTGATTTTTTTCTGATTTTTTCCGGATTTTTTTTCGGATTTTTTTTCGGATTTTTTCGGATTTTTTGGGGATTTTTTTGGATTTTTTTGGAATTTTTTTTGGATTTTTTTGGAATTTTTTTTGGATTTTTTGGGGATATTTTGAGATTTTTTTGCCTCTTTTTGATTTTTTTTTTTGGATTTTTTAAAATTATTTTTGGATTTTTTGGGGATTTTTTTTGGAATTTTTTTGGATTTTTTAAGGCCTTTTTGAATTTTCTGTTTTGAATTTTTGGGGATTTTTTTGGGGATTTTTTGGGGTCATTTTGGGGCCCGGCCAAGGGGACAGAGGCCCGGTGGGACCTTCCCCATCTCGGGCTCGTACTCCTGCAGCGCCTCGATGGCGTTCTCGGCATTTCTTTCCTAAAATTTGGGACAAATCAGAGATTTTAGGGACATCAGGGGCATTTGGGATTTTTTGGGATTTTTTTTGATTTTTTTCGGATTTTTTTCGGATTTTTTTCGGATTTTTTCTGATTTTTTTTTGGATTTTTTTTGGATTTTTGGGGGATTTTTTTTTGGATTTTTTTTGGATTTTTTTTGGATTGTTTGGGGATTTTTTTTGGACGTTTTGGGGATTTTTTTTTTGAATATTTTTGGAAATTTTTTTGATTTTTTTTTAATTTTTTTGGATTTTTTCTGATTTTTTTCTGATTTTTTTCTGATTTTTTTTCGGATTTTTTTTCGGATTTTTTTTTCGGATTTTTTTCGGATTTTTTGGGGATTTTTTTTGGGTTTTTTTATTTTTTTGAGGATTTTTGGGGGATTTTTTTTTTTTTTTTTGATTTTTTGGGGATTTTTTTTTGATTTTTTGGGGATTTTTTTGGGACTGTTTTTGGATTTTTTTAAAATTTTTTTTGGATTTTTGGGGGGGAATTTTGGGGGATTTTTGGGGATTTTTTTGGGGATTTTTTTTGGGGATTTTTTGGGGCCATTTTGGGCCCCCCAGGGGACAGAGGCCCGGTGGGACCTTCCCCATCTCGGGCTCGTACTCCTGCAGCGCCTCGATGGCGTTCTCCACGTTCCGCTCCTGAAATTGGGGACAATTTGGGAGAAATTGGGACAATTTGGGACATTGGGGGATTTTTTTGGGATTTTTTTTGGATTTTTTTTTTTATTTTTTTCGGATTTTTTTTCGGATTTTTTTGGAGATTTTTTGGGGATTTTTGTGGGATTTTTTTTTTTAATTTTTTTAAATTTTTTTTTATTTTTGGGGGATTTTTTATTTTTTGGAATTTTTTTGGATTTTTGGGGGATTTTTTTCTGATTTTTTTTTGTTTTTTTTTTTGATTTTTTGGGAATTTTTTTTTTTGATTTTTTGGGGATTTTTTGGATTTTTTTTTTTTTTTGGATTTTTTTTTTTTTTGGGGGGGATTTTTTTGGTTTTTTTTAAGATTTTTTTGGAATTTTTTTGGAATTTTTTTGATTTTTTAAATTTTTTTGGATTTTTTTGAGATTTTTTTGGAATTTTTTTAAATTTTTTTTTTCATTTTTTGGGGGATTTTTTGGGGCCATTTTGGGGACCCCCAGGGGACAGAGGCCCTGAGTGACCCCTGAGTGTCCCCAGGTGCCTCCAGCTGACCCCAGGTGTGTCCCTCAACCCCCCAGGTGTGCCCAGGTGTGTCCAGGTGAGCCCAGGTGTATCCCAGGTGTGCTCAGGTGCGCCCAGGTGTGTCCCAGGTGCCCCCAAAATGTCCCCAAATTGTCCCCCAGGTGCCCCCAGCTGACCCCAGGTGTGCCCAGGTGTGTCCCTCACCCCCCCAGGTGTGCCCAGGTGCCCCCAGGTGTATCCCAGGTGTGCCCAGGTGTCCCCAGGTGTCCCCCAGCTGACCCCAGGTGTGTCCCTCAACCCCCAGGTGTGCCCAGGTGTGTCCAGGTGTCCCCCAGCTGACCCCAGCTGACCCCAGGTGTGCCCAGGTGTGTCCCTCACCCCCCCAGGTATGTCCCAGGTGTGCCCAGGTGACCCCAGATGTGTTTCTCCCCCCCCAGGTGTGTCCCTCACTCCCCCAGGTGTGCCCAGGTGCGCCCAGGTGACCCCTGAGTGACCCCTGAGTGACCCCAGGTGTCCCCAGGTGTATCCCAGGTGTGCCCAGGTGACCCCTGAGTGACCCCAGGTGTCCCCAGGTGTATCCCAGGTGCCCCCAGGTGTGCCCAGGTGTGTCCCAGGTGTGCCCAGGTGACCCCTGAGTGACCCCCAGGTGCCCCCAGGTGTATCCCAGGTGTGCCCAGGTGTGCCCAGTGTGTCCCTCACCCCTTAGGTGTGCCCAGGTGTGCCCAGGTGTGCCCAGGTGTGCCCAGGTGCCCCCCAGGTGACCCAGGTGTGTCCCTCACCCCCCCAGGTGTCCCCCAGGTGTATCCCAGGTGCCCCCAGGTGTGCCCAGGTGCCCCAGGTGTCCCCCAGGTGTATCCCAGGTGCCCCCAGGTGTGCCCAGGTGCCCCCAGGTGTGCCCAGGTGTGTCCCAGGTGTCCCCAGGTGTGCCCAGGTGTGTCCCAGGTGTCCCCAGGTGTGCCCAGGTGTGTCCCAGGTGCCCCCAGGTGTGCCCAGGTGTATCCCAGGTGTATCCCAGGTGTGCCCAGGTGTGTCCCAGGTGTCCCCAGGTGTGCCCAGGTGCCCCCAGGTGCCCCCAGGTGTGCCCAGGTGTGCCCCTCACCCCCCCAGGTGTATCCCAGGTGTATCCCAGGTGTCCCCCAGCTGACCCCAGGTGTATCCCAGGTGTGCCCAGGTGTGTCCCTCACTCCCCCAGGTGTGCCCAGGTGTGCCCAGGTGTCCCAGGTGTGCCCAGGTGACCCCTGAGTGACCCCCCAGGTGTGTCCCAGGTGTGTCCCAGGTGTATCCCAGGTGTCCCCAGGTGTGTCCCAGGTGCCCCCAGGTGTGCCCAGGTGTGCCCAGGTGCCCCCCAGGTGACCCCGCCCACCTGCCAGACGCCGACCACGGCGTTGGCGATGAGGATGAGGAGGATGACGAAGGGCTCGACGAAGGCCGTGATGGTCTCCTCGCCCTCCTCGAACCAGGCCAGCACCTGGGGACAGGTGAGACAGGTGAGCGCACCTGAGCCTTCCCAAAATTCCCCCGAATTTCCCGAAATTTCCACCCAAAAATCTCAAAAAAACCCCAAAAAATCCCCCAAAATCTGCCCAAAAAACCCCATTTTTCCCCCCAAAATCCCCTCCTCGAACCAGGCCAGCACCTGGGGTGGGGGGGACAGGTGAGACAGGTGAGCGCACCTGAGCCTTCCCAAAATTCCCCCGAATTTTCCCCCAAAAAATTCGGTCAAAATCCAGCCCAAAATCCCAATTTTTTTCCCTCAAAAAATCTCCCCCAAAATTCCCGCCAAAAATCCCAAATTTTTTCCCCAAATTTTCCCCCAAAATTGGCACCAAAATCGGTCAAAATCCCCCCCAAAATCCCCTAAAAATCCCCAAAATTTGCCCAAAAATTTCCTCAAAAAATCCTCAAAAAATCCCCCCAAAAATCCCCAAAAAAAATCCCCAAAAAATCCAAAAAAAAATCCCAAAATTCCCCCCAAAATCCCCAAATTTTCCCCAAAAAATCCCCCCCAGAAATAAAAAAAAATCCAAAAAAATCCAAAAAAAAATCTCCCAAAAATCTCAAAGAAGCCCCCAAAAAATCCCCACAAAAAATGCAAAAAAAAAATTTCCCTAAAATTCCCCCAAAATTTCCCCAAATGCCCCTCAAAAAATTCCTGAAAAATCCCAAAATTTCCCCAAAAATTCCCTCAAAAAAATCCCCAAAAATCCCCCCAAAAATCCTCCAAAATCCCCTCCTCGAACCAGGCCAGCACCTGGGGTGGGGGGGACAGGTGAGACAGGTGAGCGCACCTGAGCCTTCCCAAAATTCCCCCGAATTCCCCAAATTTCCACCCAAAAAATCTCAAAAAAACCCCAAAAAAATCCCCCAAAAATTCCCGCAAATTTCCCCAAAATTTCCCCCCAAAAAACCCAAAAAACCCCCAAAAAATCCCCCCAAAAAATCTCAAATAAATCCCCCCAAAAAATCCCAAAAAATTCCCTCAAAAAATCCCAAAAAAATCCCAAAAAATTCCCTCAAAAAATCCCCAAAAAAATTCCAAAAAACCCCCAAAAAATCCCCCAAAAAATCCCAAAAAAATCCCCCAAAAAATCTCCAAAAAATCCCAAAAACCCCCAAAAAATCCTGAAGAAAACCCAAAAAAATCCCTGAAAAATCCAAAAAAACCCCTAAAATATCCAAAATAATCCAAAAAATTCCCAAAAAATCCCCCCCAAAAAAATCCAAAAAAAATCGCAAATAAATCCCCCAAAAATCCCCAAATTTTCCCCAAAAAATCCGGTCAGAAACGGTCAAAACACGCCCCAAAATCCCAATTTTTCCCTCAAAAAATCCCCCCAAAATCCCCCAAAAATCCCAAATTTTTCCTCAAATTCGTCCCCAAAATCCCCAAATTTTTTTTCCCCCAAATTTTCCCCCCAAATCGGCACCAAAATCGGTCAAAATCCCCCCAAAAAATCCCCAAAAAATCCCCTAAAAATACCCAAAATTTCCCCAAAAATTCCCTCCAAAAAATCCCCCCAAAAATCCCCAAAAAATCCCAAAAAACCCCCAAAAAATCCTCAAAAAATCCCCAAAAAATCCCCAAAAAATTCCTCAAAAATCCCCAAAAAATTCCCCAAAAATCCCCAAAAAATTCCCCAAAAATCCCCAAAAAATTCCCCAAAAATCCCAAAAAAAATCCCAAAAAACCTCAAAAAATCCCAAATAAATCCCCCAAAATCCCAAATTTTCCCCAAAAAATCCCCCTCAGAAATCCAAAAAAAAAAAAAAAAAAAAAAAATCTCCCAAAAATCTCAAAAAAGCCCCAAAAAATCCCCACAAAAAATGCAAAAAAAAAAAATCCCTAAAATTCCCCCAAAATATCCCCAAATTCCCCTCAAAAAATCCCCCCAAAATCCCCCAAAAATTCCCACAAATTTCCCCAAAATTTCCCCCCAAAAAATCCCCCCAAAAATCCCCCAAAAAATCCCCCCAAAAAATCCCAAAAAACCCCAAAAAATCCCAAATAAATCCCCAAAAAATCTCAAAAAAATCCCAAAAATTCCCTAAAATTTCCCCCAAAATTCCCCCAAAAATCCACAAAAAATCCCAAAAAATCCTGAAAAAATCCCCAAAAAAATCCCCAAAAAAACCCCAAAATTCCCCCCAAAAAATCCCCAAAATTTCCCCAAAAATTCCCCCCAAAAGATCCGAAAAAATCCCCAAAATTCCCTCAAAAAATAAAAAAAAAATCCCCAAAAGATCCACAAAAAATCCCCCCAAAATCCCCCAAAAATAAAAAAAAATCCAAAAAACCCCAAAAAATTCCCGAAAAAATCCCCCCAAAAAATCCCCAAAATTCCCCAAAATTTCCCCAAAAATTCCCCCCAAAAGATCTCAAAAAATCCCCAAAATTCCCTCAAAAAATAAAAAAAAAAATCCAAAAAAAAAAAAAAAATCCACAAAAAATCCTCCAAAAATCGCAAAAAAAATCCCCCAAAATCCCAATTTTTTGGGCCATTTTCAGGATATTTTTGGGCCGTTTTTGGGATATTTTTGGGATAATTTTGGGGCGTTTTTGGGGTGTTTTTGGGACACTCACGAAGGAGATGCAGGCCGCCAGCAGCAGGATCCGCACCAGGAGATCCTCGAATCCCCAAAAATCCCCAAATTTTCCCCCAAAAAATCCCCAAATTTTCCCCCAAAAAATCCCTGAAAAATCCCCAAAAAATCCTGAAAAAATCCCAAAAAACCCAAAAAAATCCCCCCCAAAAAATCCCCAAAATCCCCCCCAAAAAATCAAAAAAATCCCCAAAAATTCCGGAAAAAATCCCAAAACATCCCCAAAAAATCCCCAAAAAATCCCGAAAAAAAATCTCAAAAAATCTCCAAAATTCCCCCAAAAAATCCCCCAAAATTCCCCCAAAAAATCCCCAAAATTCCCCCAAAAAATCCCCAAAATTCCCTCAAAAAATAAAAAAAACCCCAAAAAATCCACAAAAAATCCTTAAAAAATCCACAAAAAATCCCAAAAAAATCCCAAAAAATCCCAATTTTTTGGGACATTTCCGGGATATTTTTTGGCCATTTTTGGGATATTTTTGGGATAATTTGGGGGCATTTTTGGGGTGTTTTTGGGACACTCACGAAGGAGATGCAGGCCGCCAGCAGCAGGATCCGCACCAGGAGATCCTCGAACTGCTCCACCACCAACTCCCAGATGGACTTGCCTGGGGGGATTTTGGGGGAAAATTTGGGGGATTTTGGGGAAATTTGGGGATTTTGGGGGAATTTAGGGGGAATTTTGGGGGTTGGGGGGCAAATCCGGGGATTTTGGGGGGAAATTGGGGGATTTTTTGGGGGAATTTTGAGGTTTTTTTGGGGGATTTTTGGGGATTTGGGGGATTTTCAGGGAAAATTTGGGGATTTTTTGGGGAATTTGGGGATTTTGGGGGAAATTTGGGGATTTTTTTGGGGATTTTCGGGGATTTTTGGGGGATTTTTTGGGATTTTTTGGGAAAATTGGGGGATTTTGGGGGATTTTTTTGGGTTTTTGGGGAAATTCGGGAGGAATTTTGGGGGTTTGAGGGGAAAATCCGGGGATTTTGGGGGAATTGGGGGATTTTTTGGGATTTTTTTTGGGTGATTTTGGGGGATTTGGTGGATTTTCAGGGAAAATTTGGGGATTTTTTGGATTTTTGGGGATTTTGGGGAAATTTGGGTGATTTTTGGGGATTTTGGGGATTTTCAGGGAAAATTTGGGAATTTTTTTGGGATTTTTTTGGGATTTTTTTTGGGATTTTTGGGGGGATTTTTTGGGATCTTTTAGGGGGGAATTTTTGGGGATTTTTGGGGGATTTTTTTTCGGGATTTTGGGGATTTTTGGGGAAAATTGGGGGATTTTGGGGATTTTTTTGGGGGGTTTTGAGTAAATTCAGGGGGAATTTTGGGGGTTTGAGGGGAAAATTGGGGGATTTTTGGGGGAAATTTTGGGATTTTGGGGGGATTGGAGGGATCTGAGGGATTTTTTGGGGATTTTTTTTTTTGGATTTTGGGGTTTTTTGGGGAAAATTCGGGGATTTTGGGGGGGGAATTTTGGGGGATTTTTGGGGTTTTTGGGGGGGGTTGGGATTTTTTGGGGATTTTTTTCGGGATTTTGGGGGGAATTTGGGGTTTTTTTGGGTTTTTTGGGGGATTTTTTGGGGATTTTTTGGGATATTTGGGGAAAATTTGGGGATTTTAGGGGGAAATGTGGGAGTTTTGGGGCATTTTTGGGTCATTTTGGGGCATTTTTGGGGCATTTTTGGGGCATTTTTGGGTCCATTTTTGGGCCATTTTTGGGGCATTTTTGGGGCATTTTTGGGTCCATTTTTTGGCCATTTTTGGACATTTTTGGGTCATTTTTGGGACATTTTTGGGGACATTTTTGGGCCATTTTTGGGGACATTTTTGGGGCCATTTTTGGGGACATTTTTGGGGACAATTTTTGGGACATTTTTGGGCCATTTTTGGGACCATTTTTGGGTCATTTTTGGGCCATTTTTGGGGACATTTTTGGGGCATTTTTGGGGCATTTTTGGGGCATTTTTGGGGCCATTTTTGGGTCATTTTTGGGACATTTTTGGGACATTTTTGGGCCATTTTTGGGTCATTTTTGGGACATTTTTGGGCCATTTTTGGGCCATTTTTGGGGCATTTTTGGGACATTTTTGGGCCATTTTTGGGACCATTTTGGGGGCATTTTTGGGACATTTTTGGGGCATTTTTGGACATTTTTGGGACATTTTTGGGACATTTTTGGGTGATTTTTGGGACATTTTTGGGGCATTTTTGGGCCATTTTTGGGACATTTTTGGGACATTTTTGGGACATTTTTGGGTCATTTTTGGGACATTTTTGGGGACATTTTTGGGGCATTTTTGGGACATTTTTGGGTCATTTTTGGGACATTTTTGGGGCCATTTTTGGGACCATTTTTGGGGCCATTTTTGGGACATTTTTGGGACATTTTTGGGGCATTTTTGGGCCATTTTTGGGCCATTTTTGGGCCATTTTTGGGACATTTTTGGGGCCATTTTTGGGTCATTTTTGGGACATTTTTGGGGCATTTTTGGGCCATTTTTGGGGCTTTTTTTGGGACATTTTTGGGACATTTTTGGGCCATTTTTGGGCCATTTTTGGGCCATTTTTGGGGCATTTTTGGGACATTTTTGGGGCCATTTTTGGGGCATTTTTGGGGCATTTTTGGGACATTTTTGGGGCTTTTTTTGGGACATTTTTGGGAGATTTTTGGGCAATTTTTTGGGGCCATTTTTGGGACATTTCTGGGACATTTTTGGGGCATTTTTGGGGCATTTTTGGGACATTTTTGGGACCATTTTTGGCACCATTTTTGGCACCATTTTTGGGGCATTTTTGGGACATTTTTTGGCAATTTTTGGCAATTTTTGGACATTTTTGGGACATTTTTGGGACATTTTTGGGGCATTTTTGGGTCATTTTTGGGCCATTTTTGGGCCATTTTTGGGACATTTTTGGGACATTTTTGGGACATTTTTTGGGACCATTTTTGGGACATTTTTGGGACAGTTTTGGGCAATTTTTGGGACATTTTTGGGCAATTTTTGGGACATTTTTGGGACATTTTTGGGACATTTTTGGGACATTTTTGGGCCATTTTTGGCACCATTTTTGGGGCATTTTTGGGTCATTTTTGGGCCATTTTTGGGCCATTTTTGGGACATTTTTTGGGACATTTTTGGGGACATTTTTGGGTCATTTTTGGGTCATTT
>JAJNNQ010000197.1:0-37126 GCA_027886175.1 Phylloscopus collybita | reverse complement strand
AAAAATCCCCAAAAAAATCCTGAAAAAATCAGAAAATTTTGCAAAAAAAGGCCCAAAGACTCCTAAAAATTCACCAAAATATCAGCAAAAAAATCCCAAAAAATTTCCAAAATCTCCTTCAATATTTTCTCAAAATCCCTAAAAAATCATAGAAATTTACTAAGAAATCAGCCAAAAATCCCCCAAAAAATCCTGAAAAATTCACCAAAAGACCCTAAAAATCACTAAAAAATCTCCCCAAGAATCAAAAACCCCAAAAACTCACCAAAAAATAAGCAAAAATCCCAAAAAACCCTGAATGTTCACTAAAAAAACAGAAAAAACCCCCCAAAAATCCTGAAAAATTCACTAAAAAATCAGCAAAAAAACCCAAAAAATCCTGAAAAACTCACCAAAAATCAGCCAAAAATCCCCCAAAAAAATCCTGAAAATTCACTCAAAAGACCCCGAAAATCCCGAAAAAAATCCCCCCCGAAAAAATCCAAAAATCAGCCAAAAAATTCTAAAACAATCCAGAAAATTCACCAAAAATCAGTAAAAAATCCTGAAAAAATCAAAAAATTTTGCAAAAAAGATTCCCAAGACTCCTAAAAATTAAAAAAAATCAGCAAAAATCCCAAAAATTCACCAAAAATCAGCAAAAAATCCCAAAAATTCACCAAAATCAGCAAAAAATCAAAAAAGATCCCCCAAAAAAGAAAAAAAATATTTAATATCTCAGAAGGTCAAACAAAAAATCTGCAAAAATACCTAAAAAAATCAGAAAAAAAATCCATTTAAACATTCACAAAAAACCTTAAAAAAACCCAGAAGAAAATCCTAAACAAACCAAAAAAAAATCCACAAAAAAAATTTAAAACCTGAAAAAACTCTCTCAATCATTCCGAAAAAATTCCCCCCAAAAATTGCCCAAAAAAATCCGAATTTTTCCCGTTTTTTCCGCAGAGCCTGCAGGAGCTGGACCTGAGCCTGAACCCTCTGGGCGACGCCGGCGGGCGAGCGCTGGGCGAGCTCCTGGAGCGCTGCCCGGCCCTGGAGGTGCTGCACCTGAGGGCTGCGGCCTCAGCCAGCCCTTCCCCATCCCAGGTGAAAAATTTGGGGGAAAAAATGGGAATTTTGGGAAAAAAATGGGAATTTAGGGAAAAAATGGGAGTTTTGTGGAAAAAATTCAGATTTTTATTGGGATTTTTGTTGGGAGTGGTCACTCTGCACCTGAGGGGCTGCGGCCTCACCCAGCCCTTCCCCATCCCAGGTGAAAAATTTGGGGGGAAAAATGGGAATTTTGGGAAAAAAATGGGAATTTAGGAGGAAAAAATGGAGTTTTGTGGAAAAAATTCAGATTTTTATTGGATTTTTGTTGGGAGTGGTCACTCTGCACCTGAGGGGCTGCGGCCTCACCCAGCCCTTCCCCATCCCAGGGTGAAAAATTTGGGGGGAAAAATGGGAATTTTGGGAAAAAAATGGGAATTTAGGAGGAAAAAATGGGAGTTTTGTGGAAAAAATTCAGATTTTTATTGGGATTTTTGTTGGGAGTGGTCACTCTGCACCTGAGGGGCTGCGGCCTCACCCAGCCCTTCCCCATCCCAGGTGAAAAATTTGGGGGAAAAATGGGAATTTTGGGAAAAAAATGGGAATTTAGGAGGAAAAAATGGGAATTTTCAGGAAAAAAAAATGGGGATTTGGGAAGGAAATTGGGATTTTTATTGGGGTTTCTGTTGGGAGTGGTCACTCTGCACATGAGGAGCTGAGGCTCAGCCAACCCTTCCCCATCCCAGGTGAAAAATCTGGGGGGAAAATGGGAATTTGGGAAAAAATTGGAATTTTGTGGGGAAAAAAAAGGGAATTCTGAGGAAAAAGTTGGAATTTTGGAGGGAAAAATGGGAGTTTTGGGGAGAAAAATTGGGATTTTTGTTGGGATTTCTATTAGGAGTGGTCACTGTGCACATGAGGGGCTGAAGCCTCAGCCAGCCCTTCCCCATCCCAGGTGAAAAATCTGGGGGGAAAAAATGGGAATTTGGGGAAAAAAGGGGAATTTTGAGGAAAAAGTGGGAATTTTGGAGGAAAAATGGGAATTTTAGGGAAAAATTGGGATTTTTTTATTGGGGTTTCTATTGCGAGTGGTCACTCTGCATGTGAGGGGTTGAGGCCTCAGCCAGCCCTTCCAGATCTTAGGTAAAAAATCTGGAATTTTTGGGAAAAAATGGAATTTTGAGGAAAAAGTGGGGATTTTGGAGGAAAAATTAGAGTTTTTGGAGGAAAAAATCGGGATTTTTGTTGGGATTTATTTTGGGAGCGGTCACTCTGCACATGAGGGGCTGAGGCCTCAGTCGGCCCCAAACCAACCCGGGTAAAAAATTTGGGGGGAAAATGGGTATTTTGGGAAAAAAAAGGGAATTTTGTGGGAAAAAAAAGGGAATCTTGAGAGAAAACTGGAAATTTTTGGGAAAAATGGAGTTTTGGGAAAAAACCTGGGATTTTGTTGGGGTTTCTGGTGGGAGTGGTCCCTCTGCACATGAGGGGCTGCCACCTCAGCCAGCCCTTCACAATCCCGGGTAAAAAATTTGGGGGAAAAAATGGGAATTTGGGAAAAAAATGGGAATTTTGAGGAAAAAGTGGGATTTTGGAGGGAAAAATGGGAATTTTGGGGAAAAAATGGGATTTCTATTGGGATTTCTCTTGTGAGTGGTCACTCTGCACATGAGGGGCTGTGGCCTCATCCGGCCCTTGACCATCCCAGGTAAAAAATCTGGGAATTTTGGGGGAAAAAATGGGAATTTGTGGAAAAAAATGGGAATTTTAAGGAAAAAGTTGGGATTTTAGAGGGAAAAATAGGAGTTTTGGGGAAAAAATTTGGATTTTATTGGGATTTCTATTGGGAGTGGTCACTCTGCATGTGAGGGGCTGTGGCCTCAGCCAGCTCTTCACCATCCCAGGTAAAAAAAAATTGGGGAGAAACGGGAATTTGGGGAAAAAATGGGAATTTTGAGGAAAAAGTGGGAATTTTGGAGGGAATGAGAGGATTTTTGCGGAAAAAAAAATTGGGATTTTTGTTGGGAGCTGTGACTCTGCACATGAGGGAGGGGCTGTGGCCTCAGCCAGCCCTTCACTATTCCCAGTGAAAAATTTGGGGAAAAAAAATGGGAATTTTGGGGAAAAATGGGAATTTTCAGGAAAAAAAAAAATGGTAATTTTGGAGAGAAAAATAGGGATTTTTATTGGGATTTCTCTTGGGAATGTTCACTCTGCACATGAGGGGCTGCGGCCTCAGCCGGACCTTCACCATCCCAGGTAAAAAATCTGGGAATTTTGGGAGAAAAAATGGGAACTTTATGAAGAAAAAAGGAATTTTGAGGGAAAACTGGAAATTTTTTGGGGAAAATCGGGGTTTTGGGGAAAAAAAATTGGGATTTTTATTGGGATTTCTATGGGGAGTGGTCACTCTGCATGTGAGGGGCTGAGGCCTCAGCCAGCCCTTCCAGATCCTAGGTAAAAAATCTGGGAATTTTGGGGAAAAAATGGGAATTTTGAGGAAAAAAGTGGAATTTTGGAGGGAAAAAATTGGAATTTTGGGGAAAAAATTGGGATTTCTATTGGGATTTCTATTGGGATTGGTCACTCTGCACATGAGGGGCTGCGGCCTCATTCGGCCCCTTGACCATCCCAGGTAAAAAATCTGGAATTTTGGGGGAAAAAAATGGGAATTTGGGGAAAAAAACCTGGATTTTTGATGAAAAAGTTGGGATTTTGGAGGAAAAAATGGGAGTTTTGGGAAAAAATTGGGATTTTTATTGGGATTTCTATGGGGAGTGGTCACTCTGCATGTGAGGGGCTGTGGCCTCAGCCAGCTCTTCCCCATCCCAGGTAAAAAAAAATTGGGAGAAATGGGAATTTGGGGAAAAAATGGGAATTTTGAGGAAAAAGTGGAATTTTGGAGGGAATGAGAGGATTTTTGCGGAAAAAATATCGGGATTTTTGTTGGGAGTTGTGACTCTGCACATGAGGGAGGGGCTGTGGCCTCAGCCAGCCCTTCACTATTCCCAGTTAAAAATTTGGGGGAAAAAAATTGGGGTTTTGGGGAAAAAATGGGAATTTTCAGGAAAAAAGTGGAATTTTGTAGGGAAAATTTGGAATTTTGGGAAAAAAATTGGGATTTTTATTGGGATTTCTATTGGGAATGGTCACTCTGCACATGAGGGGCTGCAGCCTCATCCGGCCCTTGACCATCCCAGGTAAAAATTCTGGGAATTTTGGGGGAAAAAAATGGAATTTGGGGAAAAAACCTGGATTTTTGAGGAAAAAGTTGGGATTTTGGAGGAAAAAATGGGAGTTTTGGGGAAAAAATTGGGATTTTTATTGGGATTTCTATGGGGAGTGGTCACTCTGCATGTGAGGGGCTGAGGCCTCAGCCAGCCCTTCCAGATCCATAGGTAAAAAATCTGGATTTTGGGGAAAAAATGGGAATTTTGAGGGAAAAAGTGGAATTTCCAAAGGAAAAATTGGAATTTTGGGGAAAAATTGGGATTTCTATTGGGATTTCTATTGGGATTGGTCACTCTGCACATGAGGGGCTGCGGCCTCAGCCGGCCCTTCACAGTCCCAGGTAAAAAAAAAATGGGGGGAAAATGGAATTTTGGTAAAAAAAATGGGAATTTACAGGAAAAAAATGGGGGATTTGAAGGAAGAATGTGAAGTTTTGGGGAAAAAACCTGGATTTTGAGGATAAAACCCAGGAAAATTTGGGGAAAATTTGAATTTTTATGGGATTTCTCTTGGGAATGATAACTCCTGAATGCTGGGGAAAAATCAGGAATTTGGGGGGAAAAAATTGGAATTTTGGTTAAAATTTTGGAGTTTTTTGAGGGAAAATGGGAATTTTGGGGAAAAAAATCGGGAATTTTATTGAAAAATGGGAATTTTGGGGAAAATCGCTGTATTTTGGGGAAAAATCCTGGGATTTTCGGGGTGGAAAAATGGGGTATTCTGGGGAAAGAAAATCAGAATTTTTGAAAAATAATGGAAATTCATGAAAAAAACCCCAGGAATTTGGCTGAAAATCCTGGGATTTTGTCGGGAACAATGGGAATTCTGGGGAAAATCAGAATTTTTGAAAAATAATGGGAATTCTTGAAGAAAAATCAATTTTGGGGGAAATCGTGGGGTTTTATCGGGAAAAAAAATGGGAATTCTGGGAAAAAAATCAAAATTTTGAAAAATAATGGAGTTTATGGAAAAAAAAATCAGAATTTGGCTGAAAATCCTGGGAATTTTTGGGGGAAAAATGGGAATTCTGGGAAAGAATGAGAGTTTTTAAAAAACAATGGGATATTTTGGGGAAAAATCTGAGGGATTTGGGGAAAATGGGAACTTTAGGAAAAGTCTGGGTAATTTGGGGGGAAAAAATCATAATTTTGGGAAAAATGTTGGGAATTTGGGGAAAAAATCAGGATTTTGTAGGAAATTGCGGATTTTATAGCCAAAAAAGAGGAATTTCAGGGAAAATAATTGGGAATTTTGGGAGAAAAATCAGAATTTTGGGGGAAATCCTGGGACTTTATGGGGAAAAAATGGGATTTCTGGGGAAAAACATCAGAATTTTTTGATTAATAATGGGAATTTATGACAGAAAAAATCAGAATTTTGGGAGAAATCCTGGAGTTTTATGGGAAAAAATGGGATTTCTGAGGAAAAACCCAGAATTTTTGAAAAATTATGGGAATTTATGAAAAAAAAAATCTGAACTTGGGGAAATCCTGGGATTTTTTTGGGGAAAAAATGGGAATTCTGGGAAAAAATCAGAATTTTTGAAAAATAATGGGAATTGTGGGGAAAAAAAAATCAAATTTTTGAAAAGTAATGGGAATTTATGACAAAAAGATCAGAATTTGCCTGAAAATCCTGGGATTTTATGGAGGGAAAAAATAAGAATTTTTGGGAAAACCTCAGGAATTTGATGGAAAAATTTGGGAATTTTTGGGATAATCCTTCCCTGGCAGAGGGGACCCCGCTGAGGACGTTGTCCCTGTCCTGCAATGTCCTGGGCCGGGCGGGCTGCGGCGGCTCCTGAGGACAATCCCGGCCCGGAGCATCCGCAGCTTGGAGCTGGCGTCGGTCATCGGCCACCCAGGGGACACCGGGGACCTTGGGGACGTCGGCAGGGACGTGGCCGAGTACCTGGGGCAGCAGGTCTGGGGACATCGGGGACCTTGGGGACATTGAGGGGATTGGGGACATTTGGGGACATTGGGGGATGTTGAGGGGATTTGGGGACATTGGGACATTGAGGGATTGGGGACATTGGGGATGTTGAGGGGATTTGGGGACACTGGGGACATTAGGGAGATTGGGGACATTTGGGGACATTGGGGATATTGGGGACTTTGGGGACATTGGGGACATTGAGGGGATTGGGGACATTTGGGGATGTTGGGGACTTTGGGGACATTGGGGATATTGAGGGGATTGGGGTCACTCATGGACATTGGGACATGGGGGACGTTGGGGACATTGAGGGCATTGGGGGTATTGGGGACTTTGGGGACATTGGGCATGTGGGGGACTTGGGGACATTGGGGACATTGAGGGGATTGGGGTCACTCATGGACATTGGGGACATGGGGGACGTTGGGGACATTGAGGGCACTGGGGTATTGGGGACTTTGGGGACATTGAGAACATTGAGGGGATTGCGGTCACTCATGGACATTGGGGACATTGAGGGCACTGGGGGTATTGGGGACTTTGGGGACATTGGGGGTGTTGGGGGGATTGGGGATGTTGGGGATTTTGGGGACATTGGGGACCTTGTGGGAGTTTGGAGACATTGTGGGATATTTGGGACATTGAGGGGATTGAGGGCATTGGGGACATTTGGGGACATTGGGGACATGGAGAATTTTGGGGGGGTTGGGGACATTGACAGGGACATGGTTGAGTACCTGAAACAGGTCTGAGTACATGGGGGACATTGTGAGATACTGGGGACATTGAGGGTGTTGGGGACATTGGGGACATTGAGGTGTTGGAGACGTTTGAGACATTTGGGGACATTGGGAATGTTGGGGGGATTGAGAAAGTTGGGGCACTGAGGACCTGGGGGTTGTTGGGGACATTGGGAGGGCATTGGGGACATTGGGGGGATTGGGGACCATTGGGGACATTGGGGGTGTTCAGGGACACTGGGGACATTGGGGACATTGTGGGATATTGGGGACATTGGGGACATCGGCAGGGACGTGGCCGAGTACCTGCAACAGGTCTGGGGACATCAGGAACATTGGGGGCCTTGAGAGGGACATTGAGGAGATTGGGGACATTTGGGGACATTGGGGACGTTGAGGGGATTTGGGGACATTGGGGACATTAAGGGGATTGGGGACATTTGGGGACATTGGGGACATTGAGGGCACTTGGGGGTATTGGGGACTTTGGGGGTGTTGGGGGGATTGGGAATGTTGGGGACACTGGGGACCTTGTGGGACTTTGGGGACGTTGAGGGTGTTGGGGACATTGAGGGGATTGAGGGCATTGGGGACATTTGGGGACATTGAGAATTTTGGGGGGATTAAGGGCATGTTGGGGACATTGGGGACATCAGCAGGGATGTGGCCGAGTACCTGCAGCAGGTCTGGGGACATCCAGGACATTGATGGAATTGGGGACATTGGGGATGTTGAGGGCATTTGGGGACATTGGGGACATTGAGGGGATTGGGGGTGTTGGGGACATTGGGGACTTCGTGGGACATTGAGAATTTTGAGGTGGTTGGGGATGTTGGGGACATTGGGGGACATTGGAAACTTGGGGGATGTTGCAGGGCTTTGGGGACTTTGTGGGACATTGGGAATGTTGGGGACACTGGGGACATTGGGGGGTGTTGGGGGACATTGTGGGATATTTGGGACATTGAGGGGATTGAGGGCATTGGGGACATTTGGGGACATTGGGGACATGGAGAATTTGGGGGGATTGGGGACATTGGGGACATCAGCAGGGACGTGGCCGAGTACCTGCAGCAGGTCTGGGGACATTGGGGACATCCGGGACATTGATGGGATTGGGGACATTGGAGATGTTGAGGGGATTTGGGGACACTGGGGACATTGAGGGGATTGGGGGGTGTTGAGGACTTTGGGACTTTGTGGGACATTGGAGATGTTGGGGACACTGTGGACCTTGTGGGATGTTGGGGACATTGGGACATTAGGGATGTTGGGAAGACTCAGGGGGATTGGGAAAATTGGGGACATTGGGGACAACGGGGACTTTGTGGGACATCAGGGACATTTGGGGACATTTAGGGACATTAGGAACTTTGGGGGGGATTGGGAAAGTTGGGGACCTTGGGGACTTTGTGGGATGTTGGGGACATTGGGGACGTTTGGGGTGTCAGGGGACATTTGGAGGGATTGGGGACACTGGGTACATGTGGGATTTGGGGACATTGGGGGATTGGGGACGCTCAGGGGATTTTGGGACATTTGGTGGCATTGGGGACACTCAGGAGACATTGGGGGGACTGGGAACATTGGGGATTTGGGATTTTGGGAACATTTGGTGACATTGGAGACATCTGGGGACATTTGGGGACGTTGGGAATGATGAGGGGACCTGGGGAACATCTGGTGACATCAGTGACATCAGGGCTGTCCTTGCCAGGCCGACTGTGCCCTTTGTCACCTCTCGCTGGCCGGGAACCACCTGAGGGACGAGGACATCGAGGAGGTGGCACGGTGAGGGGACATTGGGGACACTTTGGGGACACCAAAACCCCCTTGGGGACATTTTGGGACCCTTTGGGGAAACCTTGAAGCCATTTTGGGGCCATCTGGGAACATTTTGGGGCCATCTGGGGACATTTTGGGGCCATCTGGGGACACATTAGGAGCATTCTGGGACATTTGGTGACAATTTTGGGACATTTTAGGGACAACTGGGTCCATTTTGGGAGTCAATTTGAGGACACTTCGGGACATTTTGGGAACCCAGGACCCATTTGGGGACATTTGGGGACATTTTGGGGACATTTGGACACATTTTAGGGACGTTTTGTGACATTTTGGGCTATTTTGGGCTGTTTTGGTGACATTTTGCTGCCATTTAGGGACATTTGGGGACCATTTTGTGGCCATTTGGGAACATTCTGGTGACATTTGAGGACAATTTGGTGACACCAGGACCCATTTGGGGCCATTTTGGTGCAATTTGGGGACATGTGGGGACATCTGGGGACATTTGGTGTCACCAGGACCCATTTGATGCCATTTTGTGCCATTTTGGTAACATTTGGGGACAATTTGGTGACAGCAGGACCCATTTGGGGAGCTTTTGGGGCCATTTTGTGACAATTTGATGACATTTGGGAACATTTTGGGGACATTTGGGAACATTTTGGGCCATTTTGGTGCCATTTGGGGACATTTGAGCACATTTTAGGGACATTTTGTGACATTTTGGGTCCATTTGGTGCCATTTTGGTGCCATTTTGGTGCCATTTGGTGCCATTTTGGGGACATTTGGTGCCATTTTGGGGAGATTTGGGAACATTTTGGGGACATCTGGTGCCATTTTGGGGAGATTTGGGAACATTTTGGGGACATCTGGTGCCATTTGGTGACATTTTGGGGCCATTTTATGGCATTTTGGGCCATTTTGGGCCATTTTTGTGCCATTTGGTGCCATTTTGGGGACATTTGGGAACATTTTGGTGACATTTTGCGACATTTTGATGACATTTGGGCACATTTTGGGTCCATTTTGGTGGCATTTGGTGCCATTTGGTGACATTTTGGGCCATTTGGGGCCGTTTTGGTGACATTTTGGGGCCATTTTGTGACTTTTGGGGCCATTTGGTGACATTTTGGTGCCATTTTGTGACAATTTGATGACATTTGGGCACATTTTGGGGACTTTTGGTGCCATTTTGTGACATTTTGGTGCCATTTTGGTGACATTTGGGGACATTCGGTGACATTAGAGGACATTTGGGGCCTTTTTGGTTCCGTTTTGTGACATTCTGGTGACATTTGGGCACATTTTGGGGACATTTGGTGCCATTTTGGGCCCTTTTGGTGTCATTTGGTGCCATTTTGTGACATTTTGGTGCCATTTGGTGACATTTTGGTGCCATCCGTGCCACCCCAGGTCCCTCCCGCTCCGTCCCTCGCTGGTTTCCCTGGAGCTCTCGGCCAATCCCGGCCTCGGATCCGGAAGCTTCCGGAAAATCCTGGAAGCGCTGGAGAAACGGGAGCGCGGCCTGGACTTCCTGAGCCTGGCAGGTGGGGGGGATTTGGGGCAAATCCTGGGAATTTTGGGGGGGAAAATGGGAATTTTGGGGGAAAACAGGGAATTTTGGGGAGGATGTCGAGAATTTTGGGGAAAAATCCTGAGAATTTTGGGAAAATCCTGGGAATTTTGGGGGGGAAATAGGGAATTTTGGAGAAAACCTTGGGAATTTTGGGAAAATCCTGAGAATTTTGGGGAGAAGCCTGGGAATTTTGGGAAAATCCTGGGAATTTTGAGGGGAAATGGGGATTTTTGGGGAGGATGTCGGGAATTTTGTGGAAAACCCTGGAATTTTGGGTGAAAAATCCTGGGAATTTTGGGGGGGGAAATGGGAATTTTGAGGAGGATGTCGAGAATTTTGGGGAAAAATCCTGGGAATTTTGGGAAAATCCTGGGAATTTTGGGGGAAACTCTGAGAATTTTGGGGGAAATTTGGGGAATTTAGGGGGAAAATCCTGGGGAATTTGGGGGGAAATGGGGAGTTTTGGGGAGAATATTGGGAATTTGGGGGAAATTCCTCAGAATTTAGGGGAAAATCCTGGGAATTTGGGGAAAATCCCGGGAATTTTGGGGGAAATCCTGGGAATTTTGTGGGAGAAATGGGGACTTTTGGGGAGAAGGTTGGGAATTTTGAGGTAATTTCTTGGGAATTTTGGGTGAAAAATCCTGGGAATTTTGGGGGGGAAATTGGGAATTTTGGGGGGAAATCCTGGGAATTTTGGGGGAAATCCTGGGAATTTTGGGGGGAAATGGGGAATTGTGTGGAAAACCCTGGGAATTTTGGGGAAAACCCTGGATTTTTGGGTGAAAAATCCTGGGAATTTTGGGGGGAGATTGGGAATTTTGGGGGAAACCCTGGGAATTCTGGGGAAGACCTTGGGAATTTTGGGAGGGAAATGGGGAATTTTGGGGAAAATCCATAGAATTTTTTGAAAAATCCTGCGATTTTTGGGGGAAAATCCTGGGAGTTTTGGGAAAATTCTGGGAATTTTGGGATGGAAATGGTGAATTTTGGGGAAAATCCTGGGAATTTGGGGAGAATCCTGAGAATTTTGGGGGGGAAATAGGGAATTTTGGGGGAAACCTGGGAATTCTGGTGGGAAATGGGGAATTTTGGGCAAAAGATTGGGAATTTTAGGGTAAATTTTGGAGAAAATCCTGCAAATTTTCGATGGGAATTGGGGAATTTTGGGGATAATGTTGGGAATTTGGGGCAAACCCTGGGAATTTTGGGAAGGAAATGGGGAATTTTGGGGCAAATGCTCAGAATTTTGGGGAAAATCCTGAGAATTTTGGTGGGAAATGGGGAATTTTGGGGAGGATGTTGGGAATTTTGGGTGAAAAATCCTGGGAATTTTGGGGGGGAAATTGGGAGTTTTGGGGGAAAATCCTGGGAATTTTGGGGGAAAATGGGGAGTTTTGGGGAGAATATTGGGAATTTGGGGGAAAATCCTCAGAATTTAGGGAAAAATCCTGGGATTTTGGGGAAAATCCTGAGAAGATTGGGAAAAATCCTCGGAATTTTGGGTGAAAAATCCTGGGAATTTTTTGGGGGAAATGGGGAAATTTGGGGCAAATGCTCAGAATTTTGGGGAAAATCCTGGGAATTTTGGGGAAAATATTGAGAATTTTGGTGAAAGTCCTAGGAATTTTTAGGGGGAAAAATCCCGGGAATTTTGGGGATAAATGCTGAATTTTGGGGAAAATCCTGGGAATTTTGGTGGGAAATGGGGAATTTTTGGGAGAAGGTTGGGAATTTGGGGAAAAAACCCTGAGAATTTTGGGTGAAAAATCCTGGGAATTGTGGAGGGAAATGGGGAATTTGGGGAAAATCCTGGGAATTTCGAGGGGAAATGGGGAATTTTGGGTAAAACCTTGGGATTTTTGGGAAAATCCTGAGAATTTGGGGTGAAAAATTCCTGGGAATTTTGGGGGGGCAATCGGGAATTTTGGGGGAATCCCTGGGAATTTTGGGGAAAAAAATCCTGGGAATTTTGGGAGGGAAATGGGGAATTTTGGGGCAAATCCTCAGAATTTTTGGAAAAATGCTGCGAATTTCGGGACAGCAACGATGACATCATCAATGTCACCTCCACCTCCCCGCTCTGGGCATTCCCAGAATTCCCAGAATTCCCAAAATTCCCGGAATTCCCGCAGGATGCAGCGTCAGGGACCTGGACGGAGCCGCCTGGAGCCGGAGCCGCGGGAAAATCCGGGAGCTGCGCCTGCCCGGGAGGCGCCGCTGCCAACGGCCATGAGGGACTGGGAGGGACTGGTTTGGACTGGTCTGGACTGGTTTGGACTGGTCTGGGCTGGTTTGGACTGGTTTGGACTGGTTTGGATTGGTCTGGACTGGTTCGAACTGGGAGGCTCCCAGTTTGATCCAGGCAATCCCTGTTTGATCCAGGATTTCCCAATTCTTGGCATTGGGCTCTTCCCGTTTATTATCCCAAGGGTCTGAACTGGTCTGGACTGGTTTGGACTGGGAGGTTCCCAGTTTGATCCAATAAATTCCAGTCTGATCCAGGATTTCCCAATTTTTGGGATTGGGCTCTTCCCGTTTATTTTTCCAATGTTTTAGACTGGTTTGGACTGGTCTGGACTGGTTTGGACCGGTCTGGACTGGTCTGGACTGGTTTGGACTGGGAGGTTCCCAGTTTGATCCAATAAATTCCAGTTTGATCCAGGATTTTGGGGATTTTTGGGATTGGGCTCTTCCTGTTTACTTGAAGGTTCTGAACTGGTTTGGACTGGTCTGGAAGGGTCTGGACTGGTCTGGGCTGGTTTGGACTGGTTTGGACTGGTTTGGACTGGTCTGGGCTGGTTTGGACTGGTTTGGACTGGTCTGGACTGGTTCGAACTGGGAGGCTCCCAGTTTGATCCAGGCAATCCCAGTTTGATCCAGGATTTCCCAATTCTTGGCATTGGGCTCTTCCCGTTCATTATCCCAAGGGTCTGAACTGGTTTGAACTGGTCTGGACTGGTTTGGACTGGGAGTATCCCAGTTTGACCCAATAAATTCCAGTTTGATCCAGGATTTCCCAATTTTTGGGATTGGGCTTTTCCCGTTTATTTTTCCAATGTTTTAGACTGGTTTGGACTGGTCTGGACTGGTTTGGATGGGTCTGGACTGGTCTGGACTGGTTTGGACTGGGAGGTTCCCAGTTTGATCCAATAAATCCCAGTTTGATCCAGGATTTCAGTGATTTTTGGGATTGGGCTCTTCCTGTTTACTTGAAGGGTCTGAACTGGACTGGTCTGGACTGGTCTGGACTGGTTTGGACTGGTTTGGACTGGTTTGGATTGGTCTGGACTGGTTTGAACTGGGAGGTTCCCAGTTTGATCCAGGCAATCCCAGTTTGATCCAGGCAATCCCTGTTTGATCCAGGATTTCCCAATTCTTGGCATTGGGCTCTTCCCGTTTATTATCCCAAGGGTCTGAACTGGTTTGGACTGGTCTGGACTGGTCTGGACTGGTTTGGACTGGGAGGTTCCCAGTTTGATCCAATAAATTCCAGTTTGATCCAGGATTTCAGTGATTTTTGGGATTGGGCTCTTCCCGTTTACTTGAAGGTTCTGAACTGGTTTGAACTGGTCTGGAAGGGTCTGGGCTGGTTTGGACTGGTTTGGACTGGTCTGGACTGGTCTGGGCTGGTTTGGACTGGTTTGGATTGGTCTGGACTGGTTCGAACTGGGAGGCTCCCAGTTTGATCCAGGCAATCCCTGTTTGATCCAGGATTTCCCAATTCTTGGCATTGGGCTCTTCCCGTTCATTATCCCAAGGGTCTGAACTGGTCTGGACTGGTTTGGACTGGTTTGGACTGGGAGGTTCCCAGTTTGATCCAGGCAATCCCTGTTTGATCCAGGATTTCCCAATTCTTGGCATTGGGCTCTTCCCGTTTATTATCCCAAGGGTCTGAACTGGTTTGGACTGGTTTGGACTGGTCTGGACTGGGGGGTTCCCAGTTTGATCCAGGATTTCCCAGTTTTTGGGATTTGGCTTTTCCTGTTTATTTTTCCAATGGTTTGGACTGGTCTGGACTGGTTTGGACTGGTTTGGACTGGTTTGGACTGGGAGGTTCCCAGTTTGATCCAATCAATCCCAGTTTGATCCAGGATTTCCCAATTTTCGGGATTCAGCTTTTCCCATTTATTTTTCCAAGGGTTTGGACTGGTTTGGACTGGTCTGAACTGGTTTGGACTGGTCTGGACTGGTTTGGACTGGGAGGTTCCCAGTTTGATCCAATAAATCCCAGTTTGATCCAGGATTCCAGTGATTTTTGGGATTGGGCTCTTCCCGTTTACTTGAAGGTTCTGAACTGGTTTGGACTGGTCTGGAAGGGTCTGGACTGGTTTGGACTGGTTTGGACTGGTTTGGACTGCTCTGGGCTGGTTTGGACTGGTTTGGATTGGTCTGGACTGGTTTGGACTGGGAGGTTCCCAGTTTGATCCAGGCAATCCCTGTTTGATCCAGGATTTCCCAATTCTTGGCATTGGGCTCTTCCCGTTCATTATCCCAAGGGTCTGAACTGGTCTGGACTGGTTTGGACTGGGAGGTTCCCAGTTTGATCCAATAAATCCCAGTTTGATCCAGGATTTGGGGGATTTTTGGGATTGGTGACAGTGACATGTCCCCAAGGGTCATGGTGGTGACAACGTGATGACCCCAAGGGTCCGTCATGGAGGTGTGGTGTCCCCAAAGGGTGACCATGGTGACCGTGAGGTGTCCCCAAGTGTCACCATGGTGACAGTGAGGTATCCCCAGGAGTGACCATGGTGACAGAGAGGTGTCCCAAGGGTCCATCATGGAGATGTGGTGTCCCCAAGGGTGACCATGGTGACAGTGAGGTATCCCCAGGAGTGACCATGGTGACAGAGAGGTGTCCCAAGGGTCCATCATGGAGATGTGGTGTCCCCAAGGGTGACCATGGTGACAGTGAGGTGTCCCCAAGGGTGACCATTTGTGACAGTGTGATGTCCCCAAGGGTCTATCATGGAGATGTGGTGTCCCCAAGGGCCACCAAGGTGGCAGTGGGGTGTCCTCAAGGGTGAGCGTGGTGGCAGTGAGGTGTCCCCAAGGGTCCATCCTGTGGGTGAGGTGTCCCCAAGGGTCACAACGGTGACAGTGAGATGTCCCCAAGGGTGACCATGGTGACCGTGTGGTGTCCCAAGGGTCACCATGGTGGCAGTGGGGTGTCCCCAAGGGACAGGCAGGAGGTGACAATTCCTGAGGAGCAGCAGTGTCACCTCAGGGACCTGGACAGGTGGGAGGTGACAATTCCTGAGGAGCAGCGGTGTCACCTCAGGGACCTGGACAGGCGGGAGGTGACAGTTCCTGAGGAGCAGCGGTGACACCTCAGGGACCTGGACAGGCGGGAGGTGACAATTCCTGAGGAGCAGCGGTGACACCTCAGGGACCTGGACAGGTGGGAGGTGACAATTCCTGAGGAGCAGCGGTGACACCTCAGGGAGGAGGAGGAGCAGCAGTGGAGGAAGGAGCCGGACACGTCCAGGTGACGCCAGAATTGTCACCAGAATGTCACCGAGAGGGTTCAACGAGGTGGCCTTGAGGGTTGGTGCTGGTGGCAATGGGATGGTGTCCCCAAAAAGCCACCACAGTGACAATGAGATGTCCCTACAGGTCACTGTGGTGACAATGGGATGGTGTCCCCAAAAAGCCACTCATGGTGGTGACAATGACAATGGGATGCCCAAAAAGCCACCACAGTGACAATGGGATGTCCATAAGGATCCAGCTTGGTGACACTGGGATGTCCCCAAGGGTCCATCACGGTGACAATGGGATGGTGTCCCCAAAAAGCCACCACAGTGGCAGTGGGATGTCCACAAAGCTCCAGAACAGTGACAATGAGACGTCCCCAAAGATCCACCATGGTGACAATGGGATGTCCTCAAGGAGCCACCACGGTGACAACGTGGTGTCCCCAAGGACCCATCATGGTGACAATGGGGTGTCCCCAAGCGTCACCATGGTGGCCATGGGGTGTCCCCAAGGATCCATTTTGGTGACAATGGGGTGTCCCCAAAGGTCCACCATGGTGACAGTGACAATGGGATGTCCCCAAAGGTCCACCACAGTGACAATGAGATGTCCCCATGGGTCACTGTGGTGACAATGGGATGGTGTCCCCAAAAAGCCACCATGGTGACAATGGGACGTCCCCAAGGACCATCACAGTGAGAATGGGATGTCCCCAAGGGTCACCATGGTGCTGTGTCCTCCAGGAGCCACCGTGGTGACAACGACAGTGGGGTGTCCCCAAGGATCCAGCTTGGTGACACTGGGATGTCCCCAAGGGTCCGTCACGGTGACAATGGGATGGTATCCCCAAAAAGCCACCAGGATGACAACGGGGTGTCCCCAAAGCTCCAGAACAGTGACAATGGGATGTCCTCAAGAAGCCACCACGGTGGCAGTGGGATGTCCTCAAGGGTCCTTCATGGTGACAATGGGATGGTGTCCCCAAGGAGCCACCCATGGTGGTGACAATGACAATGGGATGTCCATAAGGATCCAGCTTGGTGACACTGGGATGTCCCCAAGGGTCCATCACGGTGACAATGGGATGGTGTCCCCAAAGATCCACCATGGTGACAATGGGATGTCCTCAAGAAGCCACCACGGTGGCAGTGGGATGTCCTCAAGGGTCCATCATGGTGACAATGGGATGGTGTCCCCAAGGAGCCACCCATGGTGGTGACAATGACAATGGGATGTCCCAAAAAGCCACCATGCTGACAACATGGCGTCCCCAAGGAGCCACCACGGTGACAATGACAAAGGGATGTCCCCAAGGCCACCACGGTGACAATGACAGTGGGGTGTCCCCAAGGCCACCACGGTGACAGTGACATTGGGGTGTCCCCGAGGAGCCCCCGGTGCGTCCCAAACTCGGCAAATTCAAGGATTTCACCCCAAATCTGCTGTGGCCTCCTCGGGGCTGGGGACAGCTGGGGACAGCTGGGGACAGTTGGGGACATCAGGAGGGGATCTGGGGAGAATTTGGGGACATTTTGAGGCCCATGGGGACATTGGGGACGTTCTGAGGGAGTCTGGGGACATTTGGGGGAGATTTGGGGACCCTGGGAGGGAATTTGGGGACAATTTGGGGAATTTGAAGGGAACTTGGGGACATTTTGGGGACATCTGGGGACATTTTTGGGAATTTGGGGACAATTTGGGGGGAATTGGGGGACGTTGAGGAGACTCGGGGACATTTGGGGACAACAGGGGACATTTGGGGACATTTGGGGGGGTTTGGGGACACTTTGGGGGGAATTTTGGGAGAATTTGGGGACACCAGAAGGAATCTGGGGCAGAATTTGGGGACATCTGCGGGAAGTGGGGGACATTTGGGGACATTTTGGGGACTCTCATGGGGGAATTTGGGGACATTGAGGCAGAATTTGGGGACACGGGGAATTTGGGGACATCTGAGGGAATTTGGGGACATTTTGGGGAGATCTGGGGACCCTGGAGGGGATTTGGGGACATTGAGGCAGAATTTGGGGACATCTGAGGGACTTTGGGGGCATTTGGGGACAATTGGGGACATTTTGGGGGATTTGGGGACACTGGGGGTGGAATTTGGGGACATCTGAGGAAATTTTGTGGGGAATTTGGGGACATTGGGGGAGGGGTTTGGGGACATTTTGGGAGAATTTGGGGGAATTTGGGGAGACCTTGGGGACGTTCTTTAGGAATTTGGGGACATTTTGAGGCCCTTGGGGACATTGGGGACGTTCTGAGGGAATTCGGGGACAATTGGGGACAATTTGGGGAATTTGAAGGGAACTTGGGGACATTTTTGGGGAATTTGGGGACAATTTGGGGACATTGGGGGGACTCAGGGACATTTGGGGGGAATTTGGGGACATTGGGGGGGTTTGGGGACACTTTGGGGGGAATTTTGGGAGAATTTGGGGACGTCAGAAGGAATTTGGGGCAGAATTTGGGGACATCTGAGGGAGGTGAGGGACACTGGGGACATTTGGGGACAATTTGGGGGAATTTGGGGACATTTTGGCGACGTTTTCGGACATTTTGGGGGGAATTTGGGGACATTGGGGAGACTCAGGGACATTTGGGGACAATTGGGGACATTTTGGGGGAATTTGGGGACACTGGGAGGACATTTGGGCCAGAATTTGGGGACATCTGCGGAAAGTGAGGGACACTGGGGACATTTCGAGGACATTTGGGGACATTTTGGGGGGAATTTGGGGACATTTGGGAGGATTTGGGGACAGGAGAGAAATTTGGGGGGTTTTGGCGACATTGGGGCAGAATTTGGGACGTCAGGGGGGATTTGGGGACACTGGAAGGGAATCTGAGGACATCCGAGGGAGTTTGGGGACAATTGAGGGGAATTTGGGGACATTTTGGGGACATTTGGGGTCCGGCCCGGAGCCCTTTGCCTCCCGCCCCGCCAGGGGTCGCCGACACCGGCAGCTAACCCCGCCCCTTTTCCTTCCAGCCAATCAGCGCTCGAGGTGGGCGTTCCCTCGCTGATGGGCGTGGTTTCGGGAGGGGGCGTGGCTTTACACCCGGAAGCGGCGCCGGGCGGGTCCCGGTGAGTGCCGGGCCGGGGGGGGGGGGGGGGGGGGCGTAGGGGGGTGGAAATTTGGGAATTTGGGTGAAAATTTGGGAATATTTGGGAATATTTGGGCTGAATGAGGATGAGGATGGAACGCGAGGGGATCCAGCGGGAGCTGCCGGAGATTCCCGGGAATCTCCGAGGCCTGGGCAGGACTCTCCCCTTTCATTCTCTCATTTTTTAAAATGTTTTTTTTCCTCCTTTTTCCCCCCCCCCAAAAAAAAAATTCCATCGGGATCTCCCCCCACCCAAAAAAAAAAAAAAAATCGGGATAAACCCCGGGAACCGCCAGCTTTGGGAATTCCGCGGCTCCAAACCCTTTTTCGGGGGGGTGGGGATTTTACAAACTCCCGACTCTTTTAAGGGGGTGGGGAAAAAAATTCGGATTTTTTTTTTTCCAACCTCCCTGCGGGGGAATCTCGGGAGCCGCTTCCCAAAATTTCCCCTCGGGAAAGGCGGGAATAATCCTCGGGAAAACGCCAAGGACAGGGAATGACCCCCTTTGGAACCAGCTCCTGGAAAAGTCTGGAATGTCACCCCCGGCAGGGACATTTTTTATTTTATTTTATTTTTATTTTTCCTCCCCCGAAAAAAAAAAAACTAAAAAAAAAAAACCTCCCAAATTCGGATTTATTTATTTATTTATTCCCCTTTAAAAATCCCCTTTCTATTTTTCTTTTCCCCCCTAAAATCCCAGGATTTCTCCTTCCTGGCTTTTCTGGGGAAAAAATAAAATAAAAATAAAAGAAAAGAAAAGAAAAGAAAAGAAAAGAAATCCCTCCCGCTTTTTTTTTTTTTTTTTAATTTAAATTATTTTTATTTTAGGGCCAAAGATTTGGACAAGGCCCTGGAGCTCGGGCTTTGGGATTAATGGGACAGCCGAGCTGGAATTCCAGAGGGGAGGGAAGGGAAAAAAAAAAAACCCCAAAAAAACCCAAAACAAACCCCCAAAAAAACCCAAAAAACACCAAAAAACCTCGGGATTGGGAAATTTTTGGGGGGGAATATTTTGGAGGGGGGAGGAAATTCCAGAATTTTTGGGAATATTTTGGTGGGGGGAGGAAATTCCAGAATTTTTGGGAATATTTTGGTGGGGGGGAGGAAATTCCAGAATTTTTGGGAATATTTTGGAGGGGGGAGGAAATTCCAGAATTTTTCCCGCTTTCAGGAGCCTGGGGAAGAGGAGGAATCCCGGGATGAGGAATCCCGGATAAAGGAGGGATCCCACCCCACCCCCCATGGAAGCTTCCGGAATCTCCGAGGTTTTCCTGGAGTGGCCGAGCCCGGAATTCCCGCCGGGCTTGGGAGTCCTGGCTTGAACTCGCGGCTGGAGCTGAGAATTCCCAAATAATTCCCATTGGAGCAGAGAATTCCCAAATAATTCCTGGTGGGAGCTGAGAATTCCCAGATAATTCCCTCCTGGATCCAAAAAAATTCCATTGAATTCCTTTTGGATCAAAAAATTCCCAATTAATTCCTGGTGGGAGCAGAGAATTCCCAAATAATTCCCATTGGGAGCTGAGAATTCCCAAATAATTCCCATTGGGAGCAGAGAATTCCCATTGAATTCCCTCCTGGATCCAAAAAAATTCCATTGAATTCCCTTTGGATCAAAAAATTCCCAATTAATTCCCATTTAATCCAAAAACTCCCATTGAATTCCCATCAGAGCGGACAATTCCCAATTAATTCCCACTGGAGCAGAGAATTCCCAGTTTGGAATTCCCTTTGGATCGGGGATTTCCCACTGAATTCCCATTTAATCAAAAAAATTCTCCTTTAATTCCCTTTGGATCAAAAAATTCCCCTTTAATTCCTTCTGAGATCCAAAAATTCCCATTGAATTCCCATTTAATCAAAAAAAATTCCCATTTAATTCCCTTTTAATCAAAAAATTCTCCTTTCATTACCTTTTGGATCCAAGAATTCCCATTGAATTAAAAAATTTCCCCTTTAATTCCTACTGGGATCCAAAAATTCCCATTGAATTCCCTCCTGGATCAAAAAAAAAATTCCCATTTCATTCCATTTGGATCAAAAAATTCCCAATTAATTCCCACCGAAGCAGAGAATTCCCAGTTAATTCCCTTTGGATCAGGAGATTCCCATTTCATTTCCCATTCAGTCAAAAAATTCCCAATTAATTCCTGGTGGGAGCAGAGAATTCCCAATTAATTCCCATTGGAGTAGAGAATTCCCAATTAATTCCCATTGGATCAAAAAAATTCCCATTGAATTCCCTTTGGGATCAGAGAATTCCCATTTAATTCCCATTGGATCAAAAAATTCCCATTTAATTCCCATTTAATCAGAAAATTCCCCTTGAATTCCCACTGGGATCAGAGAATTCCCATTGAATTCTCTCCTGGATCAAAAAAAAAAATTTCCATTTAATTCCCTTTGGATGAAGAATTCCCAATTAATTCCCTTTGGATCAGGGAATTCCCATTGAATTCCCATTTAATCAAAAAATCCCCATTTAATTCCCTTTGGATCAAAAAATTCCCAATTAATTCCCGGCGGGATCAGAGAATTCCTAATTAATTCCCATTGAATCAACAAATTCCCATTGAATTCCCGTTTAATCAAAAAAATTCCCCTTTAATTCCTGGTGGGATCAAAAAATTCCCCTTTAATTCCCTTTGGAGCAGAGAATTCCCAATTAATTCCCATTTAATTAAAAAAATTCCCATAGAATTCCCTTTGGATCAAAAAATTCCCAATTAATTCCCTTTGGAGCCGAGAATTCCCAATTAATTCCCATTTAATTAAAAAAATTCCCATAGAATTCCCTTTGGATCAAAAAATTCCCAATTAATTCCCGCTGAGATCAGAGAATTCCTAATTAATTCCCATTGAATTCCCGTTTAATCAAAAAAATTCCCCTTTAATTCCTGGTGGGGTCAAAAAATTCCCAATTAATTCCGATTTGATTGAAAAATTCCCATTGAATTCCCACTGGGATCCAAAAAAATTCCCTTTGAATTCCCACTGGGATCAGAGAATTCCCAATTAATTCCCACTTAATCAAAAAATTCCCATTGAATTCCTGCTGGGATCAGAGAATTCCCATTTAATTCCCATTTAATCAAAAAATTCCCCTTTAATTCCTGGTGGGATCAAAAAATTCCCAATTAATTCTGATTTAATCAAAAAATTCCCATTGAATTTCCTCTGGGATCAAAAAATTCCCTTTGAATTCCCTTTGGAGCAGAGAATTCCCAATTAATTCCCATTGAATCAACAAATTCCCGTTGAATTCCCATTTAATCAAAAAAATTCCCCTTTAATTCCTGGTGGGGTCAAAAAATTCCCAATTAATTCCGATTTGATTGAAAAATTCCCTTGGAATTCCCACTGGGATCCAAAAAAATTCCCATTGAATTCCCGCTGGGATCAGAGAATTCCTAATTAATTCCCACTTAATCAAAAAATTCCCATTGAATTCCTGCTGGGATCAGAGAATTCCCATTGAATTCCCATTTAATCAAAAAATTCCCCTTTAATTCCTGGTGGGATCAAAAAATTCCCAATTAATTCTGATTTAATCAAAAAATTCCCATTGAATTCCCACTGGGATCCAAAAAAATTCCCTTTGAATTCCCGCTGGGATCAGAGAATTCCCAATTAATTCCCATTGAATCAAAAAATTCTCATTGAATTCTTCATTTAATCAACAACAACAACAACAAAAATCAAATTAAATTCCCAATTTAATTAAATTTAAAAAACCCCAAAAATCCCCTTCTTGGGATCCCCTTCGGGAGCGGAGAATTCCCACCGAATCCCCGATTTTCCTTGGAATTCCGAGCCCGCCGCGGGAATTAAAAATCCCGTTCCCAGGGAATCCCGGGCTCCCGCCCTTGGCGGGAAAACTGGAGACGCGGAGCATGATGGAATCGCGGATCCGACGTGAGTGGCGCCCGAATGCCCGGAATTCCCAGGGAATCGGCAAATTCCGGCTTCTTATCCCAAAATTTTTCATGGAATTGAAAAATTCCGGCTTTTTATCCCAAATTTTTTTCATGGAATTGGCAAATTCCAGGTTTTTCTCCCAAATTTCCCACAGAATTGGCAAATTCCGGCTTTTTCTCCCAAAAATTTTCATGGAATCGGCAAATTCTGGGATTTTTCTCCCAAATTTCCCCTGGAGTTGGCAAATTCCGGCTTTTTATCCCAAATTTTTTCATGGAATTGGCAAATTCCGGCTTTTTATCCCAAATTTTTTTCACAGAATCGGCAAATTCTGGCTTTTTATCCCAAAATTTCCCCTGGAATCAGCAAATTCTGGCTTTTTCTCCCAAATTTCCCACTGGAATCGGCAAATTCCAGCTTTTTATCCCAGATTTTTTCATGGAATTGGCAAGTTCTGGGATTTTTATCCCAAATTTCCCCTGGAATTGGCAAATTCCGGCTTTTTATCCCAGAATTTCCCCTGGAATTGGCAAATTCCGGCTTTTTATCCCAAAATTTCCCCTGGAATCAGCAAATTCTGGCTTTTTCTCCCAAATTTTTTCACGGAATTGGCGAATTCCAGCTTTTTATCCCAGATTTTTTCATGGAATTGGCAAGTTCTGGGATTTTTATCCCAAATTTCCCCCGGAATCGGCAAATTCCGGCTTTTTTCCCCAAATTTTTCCTGGAATTGGCAAATTCCGGCTTTTTATCCCAAATTTCCCCTGGAATCGGCAAATTCCAGGTTTTTCTCCCAAATTTTTTCATGGAATTGGCAAATTCCAGGTTTTTCTCCCAAATTTCCCACAGAATTTGCAAAATTCCGGCTTTTTGTCCCAAATTTTTTCATGGAATTGGCAAGTTCTGGGATTTTTCTCCCAAATTTCCCCTGGAATCGACAAATTCCGGCTTTTTATCCCAATTTTTTTCACGGAATTGGCAAATTCCAGGTTTTTCTCCCAAATTTCCCCTGGAATTGGCAAATTCTGGCTTTTTGTCCCAAATTTTTTCATGGAATTGGCAAGTTCTGGGATTTTTCTTTCCTTTTTTTTTCTCTCCCTGATTTTGCCATCGGAATTTTGGGATTTTGGGGTTTTTTGGGCTGAAATTTGGGGATTTGGGGCTGGAATGTTGGGATTTGGGATTTTAGGATTTTGGATCTGGGGATTTGGGAAATTCGGGATTTTTGGGATTTTGGGATTTGGGGCTGGAATTTGGGATTTTAGAATTTGGGATTGGGGCTGAAATGTTAGGATTTGGGATTTTAGGGTTTTGGGAAATTTGGGAATTGTTGATTTGGGAATTTGGGATTTGGGGATTTGGGGCTGGAATTTGGGGATTTGGGGGAGTCCGTTCCGAGATTAATCCGGGAACTGAATCCCTGGTTATCCTGGTGTCAGGGGAATTTCGGGAATTTTCAGGGAATTTTCGGAGAATTTCCAGGAAAATTTAGGAATTTTAACGGATTTTTCAGGGAATTTTGGGGGAAATGAAGGGAATTTTGTGGGAATTTTGGGGATTTTTTGGGAATTTTAAAGGAAACAAAGGGATTTTTGTGGGAATTTAGGAGAATTTGAAAGGAATTTTAGGAAGTTTTGAGAATTTTCCATTCTTAAAAAGGGGGGGAATGGGGAAAAATGCGGAGAAAGTGAAAAAATGGGGAAAAAAGGGCGAAAAAGGGGGAAATGTGGAGGAAAATGGGGAAAATGGGGAAAATGGGGAAAAATGGGGAAAAGGTGAAAAAAAGGAAAAAAATGGGAAAAGGGGGTAATGGGAAGAAATTTGGGAAAATGGGGGAAAAATGGGAAAAAAACCCCAGAAAATGGGTAATAATGGAGATAAAAGGAAAAAATGGGGAAAAAGGGAAAAAAGAGAAAAGGGAAAAATGGGGGGAAAAGGGGGAAAATGGGAAAAAATAGGGAAAAAATGGGAAAAACTCAAAAGAAAAAAAAAGGGAAATAATGGGGAAAGAAGGGAAAAATGGGGAAAATGGGGAAAAAAATGGGAAAAGGAAAAGATAGGGAATAATGGGGGGAAAAGAGGGAAAATGGGAAAAAATGGGAAAAAATTAGAGAAGGAAAAAAGGGGAAAAAGGAAAAAAATTGGGGAAAAAAGGGGAAAAGGGAGAAAAAGGAAAAAATGGGAAAAGATGGGAAAAATGGAAATTAGCAGGAAATAATGGGAAAAAAGGGAAAAAAAATGGAAAAAATGGGGAAAAATGGGGAAGACTGGGGAAAAAGGAGAGAAAAATGGGGGAAAAGAGAAAATAATGAGGAAAAAAAGGAAAAAAACCTGGAAAAATGGGAAAAGATGGGAAATAATGGGGGGAAAAGAAAAAAATGGGAAAAAATGAGATAATGTGAGAAAAAAGGGGGGAATGGGGGAAAAATGGGGGAAAAATGGGGAAAAAACGGGGAAAAAATGGGAAAAAGGGGAATAATGGAAAAAAAGGGGAAAAATGGGGAAAAATGGAGAAAAATGGAAAAAAATGGGAAATTATGGGGAAAAATGGAGAAAAATGGGAAATTATGGGAAAAAAAATGGGGGGAAAATGGGGAAAAAAGGGAAAAACGGAGAAAAAAAAAAGGGGAAAAGGAAAAATGGGGGAAAATGGGAAAAAAATGGGAAGCAGTGGGAAAAATGGGGAAAAAAGGGGGAAAAGGGGGGAAAAATGGGAAGAGGGAAAAAATGGGAAAAAACCTGACAAATGGGAAATAATGGGGAAAAAGGAAAAAATGGAGAAAAAAAGGGGAAGAATGGGGAAAAACCCCAGAAAAATGGGAAATAATGGGGAGAAAAGGGGAAAAAAGGGGAAATAATGGGAAAAAATGAGAAAAGAAAAAGATAGGGAATAATGGGGGAAAAAGGGAAAAAAAGGGAAAATGGGAATATGTGGGAAATAATGGGAAAAGGGGAAATGGGAAAAAAAGGAAAAAATGGGGGAAAAAGGGAAAAAAAGCAAAATAATGGGAGATAATGGGGGAAAATAGAAAATATGAGGAAAAGAAGGGAAATGGGAAAAATGGGAAAAAAGGAAATAATGGGGAAAAAAGGAAAAAATGGGAAAAGATGGGAAAAAATGGGGTAAAAAGAAGAAATGGGGAAAGACAGATAATGTGAGGAAAAAAGGGGGAAATGGCAAAAAAATGAGAAATAATGGTGAAAAAAAGGGAAAAAAATGGGGGAAAATGAGAAAAAAATGGGGAAAATTTGGGAAAAAAGGGAAAAAACCGGGGGAAAATGGGGGGAAAATTTGGAAAAAATGGGGAAAAATGGGAAAAACGGAAAAAAATGGGGAAAAGGGAAAAATGGGGGGAAAAGAGAAAATATGGGGGGAAAATGAGTAAAAACGGGAAAAGATTGGGAAAAATTGGAAAAAAATGAGGAAAAAAGGAAAAATGTGGAAAAAAATTATGAGAAAAATGGGGGAAAAAGGAAAAAAAGTGGGAAAATGGGAAAGATGGGAAATAATGGGGGAAAATGGAGAAAATGGGGAAACTTGGGGAAATAATGGGGAAAAAAGGGAAAGAATGAGGGAAAATGAGAAAAAAGGGAAAAAATCAGGAAAAAATGGAAATAATGGGGAAAAAAGGAAAAAATGGGGAAAAGGAAAAATGGGGCAAAAAGGAAAAAATGGAAAAAAATGGGAAATAATGAGGAAAATGGAGAAAAATGGGGAAAAGGGGAAAAATGGCGGGAAAAAAAGGGAAAAAATGAGATAATATGAAAAAAAATGGGAAAAAGGGGAAAAAGGGAAAAACTGGGAAAAATGGAGAAAAATGGAAAAAAATGGAGAAAAATGGGAAATTATGGGAAAAAATGGGGGGAAAATGGGAAATTATGGGAAAAAATGGAGAAAAATGGGAAATTATGGGAAAAAATAGGGGGAAAATGGGGAAAAAAGGGAAAAACGGAGACAAGAAAAAAAATGAGGATAAAGGAAAAATGGGGGAAAATGGGAAAAAAATGGAAAAGAAAAAAATGGGAAGCAGTGGGAAAAAATAGGAGGAAAATGGGGAAAAAAGGCGAAAAAATGGGGAAAAAAGGTGGTGGTGGGGGGGAAAGGTGGGGAAAATTCCAGGAGTTGAACTCCCGGGAATTCCGGAACATTCCAGGCTTGGCGACGACGCTGATGGAGGCGAGCACGGATAAAGATCCCGCGGTTCAGGGGCAGATCCAGGAGTCCCTGTGTGCCCTGGGGAAAGCCGATCCCGAGGAGATCCTGGAATGCTGCGGGGAGTACCTGAGGCAGCACGAGAAGGTCGGGAATTTTTTCCCGGAATTCCGGGAATTCCTGGAGTTTGGGAAGGGTTACCATGGGCGCCCTCACCGGCCAAAAAAAACCCCAAAAACTCCCCCAAAAATTCCACAAAAATTCCAAAAAATTCCCATAAACTGCAAAAAAAAATCCCCAAAGAATCCCAAAAAAATCCCTGAAAAATCTGAAAAAATTGCAAAAAAAATCCCCCAAAAAATCTCGAAAAAATCCTGAAAAAATTCCCCAAAAAAAAACCCCAAAACCCCCCCCAAAAAATTCCCAAAAAATTCCCCCAAAATTCCCATGAAATTGCAAAAAAAATCCCCCAAAAAATCCCCGAAAACGCAGAAAAAATTGCAAAAACATCCCGAAAAAATCTCAAAAAAATCCTGAAAAATTCCCCCCAAAAATTCCCCCAAATCCCCAAAATTAAAAAAAATTGTCAAAAATCCCAGGAAAAAAACCCAAATAATCCCCCCAAAATCCCCAAAAATTCCCCAAAAAATCCCCAGAAAAATCCAAAAAAATTTCTAAAAATCCCCCAAAATTCCCAAAAAATTGTCAAAAAATCCAAAAAGCCCCCCAAAAATTCCGCAAAAATTCCCAAAAAAATCCCCAAAAATTCCCATGAAATTGCAAAAAAAAAAAAAAAAAAAAAAATCCCCGGAAAATCAGAAAAAATTGCAAAAAAATCCCAAAAAAATCTCAAAAAAATCCTGAAAAAATTCCCCAAAAAATTCCTAAAACCACCCCAAAATTCCAAAAAATTTGCCAAAAATCACTGAAAAAATCCACAAATAATCCGAAAATCCCCAAAAATTCCAAAAAATCCCAGAAAGATCCCAAAAATTTCCAAAAAATCGCCCAAAATTCCCAAAAACTTGCCAAAAATCCCAAAAAATCCCCCAAAAATCCCTGAAAAATCCCCAAAAATTCCCATAAAATTGCAAAAAAATCCCCAAAAAATCCTGAAAAAATTCCCAAAAAATTCCCCAAAATCCCCCAAAATTCCCAAAAAATCCCCAGAAAGATCCCCAAAAATTTCCAAAAAATCCCCCGAAATTCCCAAAAACTTGCCAAAAATCCCCAAAAAACTCCCCAAAAAATCCCCCAAAATTTCCGAAAAATCCCCCAAAGTTCCCATAAAATTGCCAAAAATCCCACAAAATCCCCCGAAAATTCCCAAAAACTCCCCCAAAAAATCCCCCCAAAAAATCCCCAAAAAATCCCCAAAAAATCCCCAAAAATCCCAAAACAATCCCGAAAAAAATCCCCAAAAAATCCCCCCAAAAACCCCAAAAACTCCCCCCAAAAATCCCCAAAAAATCTAAAAAAATCCCAAAAACTCCCTAAAAAATCCCCCCAAAAAAATCCTGAAAAAATCCCCAAAAAATCCCCCAAGAAATCTAAAAAAAAATTCTAAAAAAAATCCCCCCAAAAAATCCCTAAAAAATCCCCCAAAAAATCCCCAAAAAATCCCCAAAAAATCCCTAAAAAATCCCTCAAAAATTCCCCAAAATTCCCGAATTTCTCCCCGAATTTCTCCCCAAATTCCGGATCTGTCTCCCTCCCGCAGCTGCCGTACCCGCACCGGGCGCTGCTGCTGCGCTCCATGGGCGCCGTCGTCCGCAACCACCGGGCGCAGTTTTGCATTCCCAGCCCTCCCAGCATCCCCCAGCACTCCCAGCATCCCCCAGCCCTCCCAGCATTCCCAGCACTCCCAGCATCCCCCAGCCCTCCCAGCATTCCCAGCACTCCCAGCATCCCCCAAACTCCCAGCATTCCCCTTTCCCCACGCTCAGCATCCCGCAAGTCCCCAGGATTTCCTCTTCCCTAACGCCAAAACTGCTCCAAAAAATCCCAAAAAATTCCCAGAAAATTCCCAAAAATTCCCAAAAAATCCCCAAAAATTTTCAAAAAAATCCCCCAAAATTCCAAAAAAAATTGCCAAAAAAATCCCCAAAACCCCCCCCCCAAAATTCCACAAAAATTCCCAAAAAATCCCCAAAAATTCCCGTGAAATTGCAAAAAAATCCAAAAAAATCCCCAAAAATCCCAAAAAAATCCCCAAAAATCCCCCAAAAAATCCCCAAAAAATCCCGAAAAATCCAAGAAAAATCCCAAAAAATCCCCCAAAAAAGCCCCAAAAATCCCAAAAATCCCAAAAAATCCCAAAAAATCCCGGAAAAAATCCCCAAAAAAATCCCAAAAAATCCCCCCAAAAAGCCCCCCAAAAATCTCAAAAAATCAAAAAAATTCCCAAAAAATCCCCCAAAAATCCCCCAAAAACTCCAAAAAAATCCCAAAAAAATCCCAAAAAATCCCCAGAAATCCCCAAAAAATCCCAAAAAATCCCCAAAAATCCCAAAAAAATCCCAAAAAATCCCCAAAAAATCCCCCAAAAAACCCCAAAAAATCTAAAAAAAATCCCAAAAAAAATCCTCCAAAAAATCCCCCAAAAAATCTAAAAAAAATCCCCAAAAAATCCCCCAAAAAATCCCCAAAAAATCTAAAAAAAAGTCCCCAAAAAATCCAAAAAAATCCCCAAAAAAATCCCCAAAAACTCCCCCAAAAATCCAAAAAATCCCCCCAAAAAATCCCAAAAAAACCCAAAAAATCCCCCAAAAATCCTGAAAAAAATCCCAAAAAATCCAAGAAAAATCAAAAAAAATCCCCAAAAAATCCCCAAAAATCCCAAAAAATCCCCAAAAAATCCCCAAAAAATCCCCAAAAATCCCAAAAAAATCTAAAAAAAATCCCCCAAAAATCCTCCAAAAAATCCCCCAAAAATCTAAAAAAAATCCCCAAATAATCCCCCCAAAAATCCCAAAAAAATCTAAAAAAAAGTCCCCAAAAAATCCCAAAAAATCCCCCAAAAAATCCAAAAAAATCCCAAAAAAATCCCCAAAAATCCAAAAAAATCCTCAAAAAAATCCCCAAAAACTCCCCCAAAAAATCCAAAAAAATCCCCCAAAAAATCCAAAAAAAACCCCAAAAATCCCCCAAAAATCCTGAAAAAAATCCCAAAAAATCCAAGAAAAATCAAAAAAAATCCCCAAAAAATCCCCAAAAATCCCAAAAAAATCCCCAAAAATCCCAAAAAAATCCCCCAAAAACCCCAAAAAATCTAAAAAAAATCCCAAAAAAATCCTCCAAAAAATCCCCCAAAAAATCCCCAAAAAATCTAAAAAAAAGTCCCCAAAAAATCCCAAAAAATCCCAAAAAATCCCCAAAAAATCCAAAAAAATCCCAAAAAAATCCCCAAAAACTCCCTCAAAAAATCCAAAAAAATCCCCCAAAAAAATCCCCAAGAAACCCAAAAAATCCCCCAAAAATCCTGAAAAAAATCCCAAAAAATCCAAGAAAAATCCCAAAAAATCCCCCAAAAATCCAAAAAAATCCCCCAAAAAATCCCCCAAAAATCCCCCGAAAAATCTCTAAAAATTCCCAAAAAATCCCCAAATTCCGGATCTCTCTCCCTCCCGCAGCTGCCGTACCCGCACCGGGCGCTGCTTGCTGCGCTCCATGGGCGCCGTCGTCCGCAACCACCGGGCGGAGCTGGGCAGGGCGGCGGCGGCGGCCGCCATTGCCTTGGCCTCGCAGGAAATGACCAAAGCCAAGGTGAGTTCCGGAATTTTCCGTCGGGAAATTTTCCCCCCCGGGATTCGTTTGGGGGGGAATTCGGAGGGGGAAGTTCGGGGGATTTTTTTAAAAAAAATTTTTTTGGAATTTTTGGATTTTTTTTTTAATATTTTTGGATTTTTTTTTCTTTTTTTTTGGGATTTTTAAAGAAAAATTTGGGGATTTTTTAAAAACTTTTTGGGAATTTTTTAAAATTTTTTGGGGGATTTTTCTAAATTTTTGGGGGATTTATTTTTAGTTTTTTGGGGATTTTTTTAATTATTTGGGATTTTTTGGAATTTTTTTGGATTTTTTTTACTATTTTTGGAATTTCTTTTCTTTTTTTTTGGGGTTTTTTTAAAGAAAAATTTTGGGATTTTTTTAACATTTTTTTTGGATTTTTTAAGTTTTTTGGGGGATTTTTTTAAATTTTGGGGATTTCTTTAAAATTTTTTTGGAAGTTTTTGAAAGGTTTTTTTTGATTAAAAAAAAAAAAAAGTGGAATTTTTTGGAATTTATTTTTTGGATTTTTTAAAGAAAAATTTGGGGATATTTTAAAATTTTTGGGGGGATTTTTTTTAAATTTTTGGGGGATTTTTAAATTTTTTGGGGGATTTTTTTAAATTTTGGGGATTTCTTTAAAATTTTTTTTGGTTTTTTGGAGGTTTTTTTGGATTTTTTGAAAAAAAAAAATTTGGAATTTTTTTTCTTTGTTTTTGATTTTTAAAGAAAAATTTGGGAATTTTAAAAAATTTTTTGGGATTTTTTTTGGGTGATTTTTTAATTTTGGGGGGTTTTTATATTTTTGGGGGGGTTTGTAATATTTTGGATTTTTTCAATGTTTTGGGGATTTTTTTTAATTTGGGGGGATTTTTTTAAAAAGTTTTGAAAGGATTTTTAAATTTTTGGGTTTTTTAAAAATTTGGGGATTTTTTAAATTTCTGGGGATTTTTTTAGAATTTTTTTGGGATTTTTTTTAATTTTGGGGGATTTTTAAAATTTTTTTATGGACTTTTAAAAAATTTTTGGGGATTATTTAAAATTTTAAGGATTTTTTTCTCGATTTTTTTAGGAGTTTTAAAATTTTGGGTGATTTTTTAAATTTTGGGGGATTTTTTAAAAATTGTTTTGGATTTTTTTTAAATTTTGGGGGATTTTTTAAAAAAAGGTTTTGGATTTTTTTTTAATTTTTTAAGGATCTTTTTCTTAATTTCTTTGGATTTTTAAAATTTTGGGGTTTATTTAAAAATTTTATTTAAAAAATTTTCCATTTTTGGGGATTTTTTTTCATTTCTTCGGGATTTAAAAATAATTTTGGCGATTTTTAAAAATTTTTCTTCTTTGAAAAAACTTTTTGGCTTCTTTTTAATTTTGGGGGGATTTTCTTCAATTTTGGGGGGATTTTTTAAAATTTTTGGAATTTTTAAAAAACTTCCGGGAGGATTTTTTAAATTTTTCTGATTTTTTTAAAATTTTTTCCCAAGATTTTTTAAGATTTTTAGGGATTTTCAAAATTTTTTTGGGGGGGGGATTTTTTTTATTTTTGGGCAAATTTTTTGAATTTTTTTGGGAATTTTTAAAATTTTTAAAATTTTTAAAATTTTTCCTTAAATTTCTGAGGTTTTTTTAATTTTTTTTTGTGTTTTTTCAATTTTTTGTGGATTTTTAAAAAATTATTTGTGGATTTTTTAAAAAACTTTGGGAATTTTTTGGATTTTGGGGGGAATTTTTTTTAATTTTGGGGATTTTTTAAAAACTTTTTTTTGATTTTTTGAAATTTTTTGGGATTTTGGGAATCGGGATTTTGGGGATGGCAAATCAGGATTTGGGGTTTTGGGAACCGGAATTTGGGGATTTTGGGGATCGGGATTTTGAGGATGGAAAATTGGATTTTGGGGGGGTTTGGGACTCGAGATTTTTGGGGTTTTTGGGATTGGGATTTGGGGACTTTGGGGATCGGGATTTGGGGTTCTGGAATTTGGGGGATGGGGATTTTTGGGATTTTGGGATGGAAAATAGAGATTTTGGGGATTTGGGGGATTTTGGGGATGGGACATCGGGATTTGGGGGATTTTGGGGATGGGACATTGGACTTTGGGGACTTTGGGGATCGGGTTTTGGGGATTTTGGGGATGGAAAGTCGGGATTTGGGGGATTTTGGGAATTGAGAGTTTGGGGATGGAAAATTGGGGTTTAGGGGGTTTGGGGGACGGGAAAACGGGATTTTGGGGATGGAAAATAGAGATTTTTGTGATTTTGGGGATCAGGATTTTGGGGATGGACAACTGGGATTTGGGGATTTTGGGAATTGGGGTTTTGGGGATGGGATATCGGGATTTTGGGGATTTTGGGAATTGGGATTTGGGGGATTTTGGGGATTTTGGGGATGGGAAATCAGGATTTGGGGATTTTGGGGATCGGGATTTTGGGGATTTTGGGGATCGGGATTTTGGGGATTTTGGGAATTGGGATTTGGGGGATTTGGGGGATTTTGGGGATGGGAAATCAGGATTTGGGGATTTTGGGGATGGGACATTGGACTTTGGGGACTTTGGGATCGGGTTTTGGGGATTTTGGGGATGGAAAGTCGGGATTTTTTGGGATTTGGGGGATGGGAAATAGAGATTTTGGGGATTTTGGGGATCAGGATTTTGGGGATGGAAAACTGAGATTTGGGGATTTTGGGGATCAAGACTTTTGGGGTGGAAAATCGGGATTTGGGGATTTTGGGGGTGGGAAATCGGGATTTGGGGATTTTGGGAATCGGGATTTTGGGGTGGAAAATCGGGATTTGGGGATTGGGATTTTTGGGATTTTGGGGATTGGGATTTTGGGAATGGGAAGTTGGGTTTTGGGATTTTGGGTATCGAGGTTTTTGGGGATTTTGGGGATGGGGAATTGGGGCTTTGGGATTTTGGGAATTGGGATTTTGGGGATTTGGGGGAGTTTGGGGATGGGAAATCAGGATTTGGGGATTTTGGGGATCGGGGTTTTGGGGATTTTGGGGATGGAAAGTCGGGATTTTTTGGGATTTGGGGGATGGGAAATAGAGATTTTGGGGATTTTGAGGATCAGGATTTTGGGGATGGAAAACTGGGATTTGGGGATTTTGGGGATCAAGACTTTTGGGGTGGAAAATTGGATTTGGGGATTTTAGGAACTGGGAAATTGGGGTTTTGGGATTTTGGGGATCAGGATTTTTGGGATGGAAAATCGGGATTTTTGGGATTTGGGGGATGGGAAATTGGGATTTTGGGGATGGAAACCAGAGATTTTTGGGAATTGGGATTTGGGGATGGAAAATCAGGAATTTTGGGATTTAGGGAATCGGGATTTGGGGATTTTGGGGATGGAAAATCGGGATTTGGGGATGGAAAACTGGGATTTGGGGATTTTGGGGGATGGAAAATTGGGATTTGGGGATGGAAAACTGGGATTTGGGGATTTTTGGGGGATGGAAAATTGGGATTTGGGGATGGAAAACTGGGATTTGGGGATTTTGGGGGATGGGGATTTTGGGGCTGGAAAAATGGGAATTTTGGGGGATTGTTGGGGGGGCCAGGAGCCGATCCCGGAGTGGCAGGAGGCCGCCAGCGAGGTCCTGGTGGAGCTGGGCAGGAGCTTCCTGAACCAAGTGATGGAGGAGGTGCTGGGCAAATTCCAGCCGGGAATTCTGCCCCACCCCTCCGTGCTGCGCACCTTCGCCAACCTGGCCGTGGCCAACGGTGAGGGAATCCGGGGAAATTCCCGGGGAAATCCCAGGAAAATTATGGGAAAATCATGGGAATATGATGGGAAAGATCCTGAGAAAATCCCAGAAAAAAAACACGGGAAAAATCCTGGGGAAATGGTGGGAAAATGCAGGAAAATGATGGGAAAATGATGGGAAAATCATGGAAAAAAATCCCAGGAAATTTATGGGAAAGTCCAGGAAAATTATGGGAAAATCCGAGGGAAATTATGGGAAAATCCCAGGAAATATCTGGGGAAATCGTGGGAAAATCATGGGAAAAATCCCAAAAAAATCCCAGGAAAATCACGGGAAAAATCCTGGGGAAATTGTGGGAAAATGCCAGGAAAATCCAGGAAAAATCGTGGGAAAATCTGGGAAAATTGTGGGAGAAATCCAGGAAAATGATGGGAAAAAATCCTGGGGAAATGATGGGAAAATCCTGGGAAAGGTGTCGGAAAATTTGGGGAAATCCTGGGAAAATCCCAAGAAAATTATGGGGACATCTGTAAAAATTATGGGAAAAATTCCTGGAAAATGATGGGAAAAATCCGGGGGGGATTGTGGGAAAATCCAGGAAAAACCTGGGAAAATCACGGGAGAAATCCAGGAAAATGATGGGAAAGTCCAGGAAAGTTGGGGGGGAAAATCCTGGGAAAATTATGGGGAAATCCCAGGGAAAATCTGGGAAAATTGTGGGAGAAATCCTGGAAAAATCGTGGGAAAATCATGGGAAAGATCCCAAGAAAATCCCAGGAAAATCCCGGGAAAAATCCTGGGGAAATTCTGGGAAAATGCAGGAAAATTGTGGGAGAAATCCTGGGAAAACGATGGGAAAATCCTAGGAAAGTTGTCAGAAAATTTGGGGAAATCCTGGGGAAATCCTGGGAAAAATCCCAGGAAAACTATGGGAAAATCCCAAGAAAATTATGGGGAAATTGGGAAAAATTATGGGAAAAATCCTTGGAAAATGATGGGAAAAATCCTGGAAAATTATGGGAAGATCCCAGGGAAAATCTGGGAAAATTGTGGGAGAAATCCTGGGAAAAATGCCAGAAAAATTATGGGAAAATCCCAAGAAAATTATGGGGAAATCTGGGAAAATTATGGGAAAAATTCCTGGGAAATGATGGGAAAAATCCGGGGGAATTCTGGGAAAATCCAGGAAAATCCCGGGAAAATCACGGGAAAAATCCCAGGAAAATCCTGAGGAAATTGTGGGAAAATCTGGGAAGATTGTGGGAAAATCCAGGAAAATTATGGGAAAAAATCCTGGGAAAAATCCGGGAAAAATCCTGGGAAAATCTGGGAAAATGATGGGAAAATCCCGCAAAATATTGGGAAAATCCTGGGAAAATCACAGGAAAATTCCCAAGAAAATCCTGGGAAAATTGTGAGAAAAATCTGGGAAAATTATGGGGAAAGTCCTGGGAAAATTCCAGAGAAGTCCTGCAAAAATTCTGGGAAAATCCTGGGAAAAATCCTGGAAAAGCCACGGGAAAAATGGGAAAATGATGGGAAAATTTCTGAGAAATATTGGGGAAATCCCGGGAAAATGCTGGGGAAAAAAATCCTGGGAAAATTCCAGAAAAGTCTCGTGATAATTTAGGGAAAATCCCAGGGAAATTGTGGGAAAATCCTGGGAAAATTAGGGGGAAGTTCTGGGAAATATTAGGAAAATCGAGGCAAAATTCTGGGAAAATCCCGGGAAAATTCCCAATAAAATCCCAGGGAAAATCCAGGAAAATTATGGGAAAGTCCAGGAAAGTTGTGGGAAAAAAATCCTGGGAAAATCTGGGAAAAATCCTGGGGAAATCACAGGAAAATTCCCAAGAAAATCCTGGGAAAATTGTGAGAAAAATCTGGGAAAATTCTGGGAAAATCCTGGGAAAAATCCCGGAAAAACCACGGGAAAAATGGGAAAATTATGGAAAAATTCTGAGAAATATTGGGGAAATCTGGGAAAATGATGGGGAAATCTGGGAAAGATACAGGAAAGTTCTGGGAAATATTAGGAAAATCCAGGAAAAATTCCGTGAAAATCCCGGGAAAATTTCCAATAAAATCCTGGGAAAAATCCTGGGAAGATCCAAGAAAATCTGGGAAAATCCCAGGAAAAATCCTGGGAAAATCTGGGAAAATTGTGGGAAAATCCCGCAAAATATTGGGAAAATCCTGGGAAATTCCCGGGAAAATTACGGGACAAACCCTGGGAAAATTCCAAGAAAGTCCTGTAAAAATTCTGGGAAAAACCTGGAAAAACCACGGGGAAAATGGGAAAATCCTGGGAAAATTCCGAGAAATATTGGGAAAATGATGAGAAAATCCCGGGAAAATGATGGAAAAAAGATCCTGGGAAAACTGTGCAAAAATCTGGGGAAATGATGGGAAAAACGTGGGAAAGTTGTCGGAAAATTGGGGAAATCCTGGGAAAAATCCCAAGAAAATTATGGGGAAATCTGTAAAAGTTATGGGAAAAATTCCTGGAAAATGATGGGAAAAATCCTGGGGGGATTGTGGGAAAATCCAGGAAAATTATGGGAAAAATACCAGGAAATTGATGGGAAAATCTGGGAAAATTATGGGAAAATCATTGGAAAATTTCCAGTAAAATCCTGGGAAAAATCCTGGGGAAATTGTGGGAAAATCCCGGAAAATCCCAGA
>JAJNNQ010000196.1:50000-72288 GCA_027886175.1 Phylloscopus collybita | reverse complement strand
GGGCAACAGGGCAACCCAAGTGTCGGGATAATTTTGGGATCAAATTCCCCCTGGGAATGAGCAGAACTCACCATTCCCTAAAAAAATCCGTGCTTTTCCCAGGCGTTTTCCTGACTGGGATCAGCTCCGGATTGAAGCGCCTTTAGGAGTTTATCCCTTCCTAAAAAATTCCCACTTTTTTTTGGAGTGTTGCGGGATTTGGCATTTTTGGGTCTTAAATTATTTGGATTTCAGGGAGAGGAGAAAAAAAAAATCCCCGTGTTTTTCCATAAATTTGAAGGAATTCTGGATATTTTTAATTGGGTCTTGTGGGATTTGGCTTTTTTCTGGTCTTAAATTATTTGGATTTCTGGGAGAGGAAAAAATCCCAGTGTTTTCCACCAATTTGAAGGAATTCTGGGATGCTTTTAATTGGGTGTTGCAGAATTTGGATTTTTTTTTTGGTCTTAAATTATTTGGATTTCAGGGAGAGGAAAAAAAATATTCCATCCTTTTCCATAAATTTAAAGGAATTCCAAGATGTTTTTGATTGGGTGTTGTGGAATTTGGCTTTTTTGGTCTTAAATTATTTGGATTTCAGGGAGAGGAGAAAAAAAAAAATTCCCGTGTTTTTCCATAAATTTGAAGAAATTCCGGGATGTTTTTAATTGGGTCTTGTGGGATTTGGCTTTTTTTTGGTCTTAAGTTATTCGGATTTCAGGGAGAGGAAAAAAAATATTCCGTTCTTTTCCATAAATTTAAAGGAATTCCGGGATGTTTTTAATCGGGAGTTGTGGAATTTGGCTTTTTTGGGTCATAAATTATTTGGATTTCAGGGAGAGGAGAAAAAAAAATATTCCCGTGTTTTTCCATAAATTTGAAGGAATTCTGGGATATTTTTAATTGGGTCTTGTGGGATTTGGCTTTTTTCTGGTCTTAAATTATTTGGATTTCTGGGAGAGGAAAAAAATTCCAGTGTTTTCCACCAATTTGAAGGAATTCTGGGATGCTTTTAATTGGGTGTTGCAGAATTTGGATTTTTTTTTTGGTCTTAAATTATTTGGATTTCAGGGAGAGGAAAGAAATATTCCATCCTTTTCCATAAATTTAAAGGAATTCCAAGATGTTTTTGATTGGGTGTTGTGGAATTTGGCTTTTTTGGTCTTAAATTATTTGGATTTCAGGGAGAGGAGAAAAAAAAATTCCCGTGTTTTTCCATAAATTGAAGGAATTCTGGATATTTTTAATTGGGTGTTGTGGAATTTGCCTTTTTTGGCCTTATCTGGATTTCTGGGGGAGGAAAGAAAAAAATCCCGTATTTTTCCATAAATTTAAAGGACTTTTGGGATGTTTTTGATTGGGTGTTGTGGAATTTGCCTTTTTTTTGGTCTCAAGTTACTTGGATTTCAGGGAGAGAGGAAAAAAATTTCCATTGTTTTCCATAAATCAAAGGAATTCCGGGATGTTTTTGATTGGGTGTTGTGGATTTCGACTTTTTTTGGTCTTAAATTATTTGGATTTCAGTGAGAGGAAAAAAATTCCAGTGCTTTTTAAATAAATTTAAATAAATTCCGGGATGTTTTTTAATTGGGTGTTGCGGAATTTGGATTTCAGGGAGAGGGAAAAAAAAATTCCAGTGTTTTTCCATAAATTTAAAGGAATTCCGGGATGTTTTTAATCGAGAGCTGTGGAATTAGGCTTTCTTCGGTCTCAAGTTACTTGGATTTCAGGGAGGGGAAAAAAAAAATTCCCGTATTTTTCTACAAATTTGAAGGAATTCTGGGATGTTTTTAATTAAGAGTTGTGGAACTTGCCTTTTTCTGGTCGTAAGTTATTCGGATTTCAGGGAGAAGAAAGAAAAAATCCCATGTTTTTCCATAAATTTAAAGGAATTCTGGGATGTTTTTGATTGGGTGTTGTGGAATTTGGATTTCAGGGAGAGGGGAAAAAAAAAATTTCCCGTGTTTTTCCATAAATTTGAAGAAATTCCGGGATGTTTTTGATTGGGTGTTGTGGAATTCGGCTTATTTTGGCCATAAATTATTTGGATTTCTGGGAGACGAAAAAAAAATTCCCGTGTTTTCCATAAATTTAAAGAAATTCTGCGATTTTTTTTTTATTGGGTCTTGTGGAATTTGACTTTTTGTGGTCTTCAACGATTCGGATTTCAGGGAGAGGGAAAAAAAAATTCCCGTGTTTTTCCATAAATTTAAAAGAATTCCGGAATTTTTTTTTTTGTTTCTGTTTTTAAGGAGGAGGAGGAGGAAGGAGGAGGAGGAGAAGGAGGAGGAGGAGAAGGAGGAGGAGGAGGAGGAGGAGGAGGAGAAGGAGGAGGAGGAGGAGGAGGAGGAAGGAGGAAGAAGAGGAGGAGGAGGAAGGAGGAGGAAGAGGAGGAGGAGGAAGGAGGAGGAAGGAGGAGGAGGAAGGAGGAGGAAGAGGAGGAAGGAGGAGGGTGAAGGAGGAGGAGGAAGAGGAAGGAGGAGGAGGAGGAAGAGGAGGAGGAGGAGGAGGAGGAGGAGGAAGGAGGAGGAGGAAGGAGGAGGAAGGAGGAGGAGGAGGAAGAGGAGGAGGAGGAGGAGGAGGAAGAGGAGGAAGGAGGAGGAAGGAGGAGGGTGAAGGAGGAGGAGGAAGAGGAAGGAGGAGGAGGAGGAAGAGGAGGAGGAGGAGGAGGAGGAAGAGGAGGAAGGAGGAGGAAGGAGGAGGGTGAAGGAGGAGGAGGAAGAGGAAGGAGAAGGAGGAGGAGGAGGAGGAGAAGGAGGAAGGAGGAGGAGGAGGAAGGAGGAGGAGGAGGAGGAGGAGGAGGAGGAGGAGGAGGAAGGAGGAGGAGGAAGAGGAGGAGGAGGAGGAAGAGGAAGAGGAAGAGGAAGGAGGAGGAGGAGGAGGAGGAGGAGGAGGAGGAAGGAGGAGGACGAGGAGGAGGAGGAGGAAGGAGGAGGAGGAAGGAGGAGGAGGAGGAAGAGGAAGGAGGAAGGAGGAGGAGGAAAAATCCCACCTCCCTCCCCAAACCTTTGCTTTCCCAATTTTTTTTTTTCCCTCTTTTCTGCGGATCTGGAGGAAAAAAAAACCGAAAAATCTGCCCAAAAAAAATTTGGGAAAGGAGCCGGTGCCGAAGGAGCTCCGTCACCGGGAAGAGCTTCCGGCCATCCAGGGGCCCTTCCCAAGGAATCAGCGTCACCCCGGCTCCTCTCCCTCCCCGCGGATTCCTTGGAAATGTCACCGGAGCTGCCCGGGGTTGGGTTTTTTTTTCTGGGAAAAGGTCACTCCGTCAAAAAGTGACTTTTTTGCCTTTTATTCCAGGAAAAAAAAAAAAAAGGAAAAAAAAAGTGGAAATCTCGAGTTGTCCCAACTGGAAAAAGAACTTGTTGGCGGTTTGTGAGGATTATTTGGGAATTCTCAGGGTTTATGACGATTTTTTGGGAATTCTCACCCTCTCTCGTAAACCATGAGAATTCCCAAATAATCCTCACAAACGGTGAGAATTCCCAAATAATCCTCGTAAACAGTGAGAATTCCCAAATATTCCTCATAAACCTTGAGAATTCCCAAATAATCCTCATAAACCGTGAGAATTCCCAAATAATCCTCGTAAACAGTGAGAATTCCCAAATAATCCTCGCGAATGGTGAGAATTCCCAAATAATCCTCACGAACGGTGAGAATTCCCAAATAATCCTCACAAACCGTGAGAATTCCCAAATAATCCTCGTAAACAGTGAGAATTCCCAAATAATCCTCGCAAACGGTGAGAATTCCCAAATAATCCTCACAAACGGTGAGAATTCCCAAATAATCCTCACAAACGGTGAGAATTCCCAAATAATCCTCATAAACAGTGAGAATTCCCAAATAATCCTCGTAAACAGTGAGAATTCCCAAATAGTCCGCGCTTTCGGAATCCGGTGCCGAATATCCGCGGATCCGTGTGGAATCCCCCCATCTCTTCCGGGGAGCGGATCGCTGCCGGCAACGATCCCAAAAAAAAAACCATGGAAAACAAAATCCTGACAAAACTGACGCTGATCTAGGGAGGAAGGTCCGGCATTCCCAATTAATCCGAGCTTCCCAGAAAACCCAGAAACCCGCGAATCCCGGGATGAAGGACGTCGTGGTTGCGGCTGGGATTGCAGATGGATCCCCTGGGAGCCGCGGAGTTGGAATTTTTTCCTGTTCCTGGGAAAAACTCCGGATATTCCCGAGCCGGAGGCTGGAGATCTCCTTTATTCCTTTTGAGGATGGATTGGATGATCCCGGAGATCTCCTTCATTCCTTCCGATGATCCCAGTCTCAGGCTGGAGCTGGGATTAAAGGCCTGGCCTCGACCTCTCCGGCGGGGAAAAACCTGGATCCCCGAAATTCCCCGGGAATCCCCATTGGGACAGCGAGTCCCTCCAGCCCTGCCCAGGGATATTCCCGAAGGATTCCCCCTTGGATAACTCCAGAGCCACACCAGAGGGTGTCCAAGGGGGTTGGAAACCAAGGATCATTTATATCCTGATGGAAAATTCCAAAGGGAATTCCGGAGGGAACCGCCAGTGTGGAGACTTAATTGCAATTAACCCCCCGGCTTCGGCACTCAGCCCGAGGATTGCCGGAAAAATTGTTGTTCCCGAGGGTTTTCCGGTGGGAAATGATCGTTGGGAAATCCAATCCGAGAGTCTGGGATGCCCAAACGGCGGTTCTGCCCTTCCCCTGGAATTCCGTCCTTCCGCCCGCTGAATTCCATCCTTTCCCTTCCGGGTGGGGTTGGATTTGTCGGGAGAACGGCCCCGGGTGGATCTCCTGTCTTCCCATGGAATTCCGGCCTTTCCTGGTGTCCTGGCTTCCCTCGGTCCTGCCGGCGTGGCTCTGCGCCGGGATAATCCCTGTGCAATGTCAGGGAATGGTGGAATGGTTTGGGTTGAAGGGATTTTAAGGATCAGCCCATTCCCACCCCATTCCATGGGCAGGGACACCTCCCACCGTCCCAGGTGGATCCAAGCCCCAGTGTCCAACCCGGCCTTGGACATTCCCAGGGATCCAGGGGCAGCCCCAGCCAAGCTGGGAATTCCATCCCAAAATCCAGAATTCCTGCCCAGATCCCAGCTCAATGTCACTTTTCCCAGTGGGAAGCCATTCCCTGTCTCCTGGCCCTGCAGCCCTTGTCCCAAATTCCTCTCCAGCTCTCCTGGAGCCCCTGCAGGCACTCGGAGCATTCCCTGGAGTTTTCCTTTCTCCAGGGGAACATTCCCAGCTCTCCCACCATCCCTGACCTCACCCCTCATTCCCAACCTTCCAGAACATCCCAAACTCTGGCATTTTGGGGCTGGGAACGATCCTTTTCCCAGATCTCCTAGCCGTGGATGGATGCAGGGATGGGATGGATCCAGCCCAGCCCCTCCCAGCCAGGAATTCCTGCCCCAATCCCAGCTCAATGTCACTTTTCCCAGTGGGAAGCCATTCCCTGTCTCCTGTCCCTGCAGCCCTTGTCCCCAGCCCCTCTCCAGCTCTCCTGGAGCCCCTGCAGGCACTCGGAGCATTCCCTGCAGTTTTCCCTTCTCCAGGGGAACATTCCCAGCTCTCCCAGAGCAGAGAGGCTCCAGAATCCTGGAATGGTTTGGGTTGGGAGCGATCCTAAATCCCATCCCATTCCCACCCCATCCATGGGCACCTCCCACCATCCCAGGTGGATCCAAGCCGGCCTTGGACATTCCCGGGATCCGGGGATGAGGAGGGAGCTCCCTCGGGGTTTTTGCTGCAGGAACTCGTCACTCGCCACCTTTCATCCCTGCCCTTTCCCTTTTTCCCTGCAACCCCATTCCCAAAATCCCGCCAGTGACTGGGGATGCCTGGAACCAACCCTTCCCACCAGGGAAAAAAACCCAAAAAACCAACCAACCAAACAAAAAAAACCCCAAAAAACCCCAAAAAACCAAAAACCCCAAAAAACCCCAAAAACCCAAAAAACCCAAAAAACAACCAACCAACCAACCAAACAAACAAAAAAACCCAAAAAAACCAAAAAACAAAAAAAAAACCAAAAAAACCAACTGACCAACCAACCAAACAAACAAAAAAAACCAAAAAACCCAAAAAACCCAAAAAAACCCAAAAAACCAAAAAAACAACCAAACAAACAAAAAAAACCAAAAAACCCAAAAACCCAAAAAAAATCAACCAACCAACCAACCAACCAAAAAAACCAAAAAAACCCAAAAAACCCCAAAAAACCCAAAAAACAACCAACCAACCAAAAAAACCCAAAAAACCCCAAAAAACCAACAAAAAAAACCCACCAAAAAACCCCCCCAAAACCACACACACAAATAAACCCAAAAAACAAACAAACAAAAAAAACCCAAAAAACCCCCCCAAGAAAACAAAAAAAAAAACCAAAAAACCCCCAAAAAACCCCAAAAAAACCCACAAAAAAACCCCCCAAAAACAACAAAAAAACACAAACAAACAACAAAAACCAAACAAAAAAAACCCAAAAACCCAAAAAAACCACACACACAAAAAAAACCCCAAAAAACCCACCAAAAAACAAAACCACAAAAAAACCCAAACAAACAAACAAACAAAAAAAACCACAAAAAAACCCCCAAAACAAACAAAAAACCAAACCAAAAAACCCACCAACCCACAAAACCAAAAAAAACCCCAAAAACAAACCCCCCCCGGGCACTCCGGAGGGCTCTGGGGCGCTGGCCGGGGCCGGGGCTCGCAGGGCTCGCAGCGGCAGCCGCGGAGCCTCCCCGGGGAGCTCCGGCCGGGCCCGGGAGGAGCCGCTGTCCGTCCCCAGACGTTACCTCAGCTCCCGGGGCCGCTCCCTCCGCATCCATCAATCCATCGAGAAAGCTCCCGGGAAAAGGGGGAACCACGGCAGGGAATGTTCCCTGCGCTTCCCTGGGCAGGAAAAAGCGGATTGTCCCCAGTTTATTTCCTTTTTTTAAATTTTATTTCCTTTTTTTTTTTTCCCCTTTTTTTTCCCTCTTTTTCTCCCCTTTATCTCAGGGCAGGGAAAGCTCCCTGCGCTTTCCTGGGCAGGAAAAAGCGGATTGTCCCCAGTTTATTTCCCTTTTTTTTTTTTTTTTCTTTTTTTTTTTTTTTTTCTTTTTTTCCCTTTTTTCCCCTCTTTTTCTCCCCTTTATCTCACGGCAGGGAATGTTCCCTGCGCTTCCCTGGGCAGGAAAAAGCAGATTGTCCCCAGTTTATTCCTTTATTCCCTTTTTTTTTTTTTAATTTCCTTTTTTTTTTTTTTTCTTTTTTCCCCCCCTTTTTTCCCCTCTTTTTCTCCCTTTATCTCAGGGCAGGGAATGTTCCCTGCGCTTCCCTGGGCAGGAAAAAGCGGATTGTCCCCAGTTTATTTCCCTTTTTTATTTTTTTAATTTCCTTTTTTTTTTTTTTTCCTTTTTTTTCCCTCTTTTCCTCCCCTTTATCTCACGGCAGGGAAAGCTCCCTGCGCTTTCCTGGGCAGCAAAAAGCGGATTGTCCCCAGTTTATTTCCCTTTTTTCTTTTTTTTTCCTTTTTTTCCTTCTTTTTCTCCCCCTTATCTCACGGCAGGGAATGTTCCCTGCGCTTCCCTGGGCAGGAAAAAGCGGATTGTCCCCAATTTATTTTATTTTATTTTATTTTTTTTTTTTTTCCTTTTTTTCCCTTTTTTTCTCCCCCTTATCTCATCGGCTTTTGCCGCGTTTTTCTCCTTTTTCCTTCCTTTTTTCCCCCACCTTTCCCCCTGTTTGTTTTTTTTTTCCCTCCCTTTCCTCCCATTTTTCCTCCTTTTCCTCTTTTTCTCTTTTTTCCCCTTTTCCTCATTTCCCCACATTTTTCTCCTTTCGCCCTTTTTTCTCTTCTTTTCACTTCTCTTTTCCCCTTTTTCTCCTTTTTTCTACTTTTCCTCTTTTTTCCCCTCCTTTTCCTCTTTTTTTTCCTTTTACCTTTTTTCTCATTTTCCCTTTTCCCTCCTTTTTTCTCCTTCTCTCTCTTTCCTTTTTCATTTTTTCTCCTTTTTCCCTTTTCCTCATTTTTCCATTTTCTCTTTTTCTCTTTTTCCCCCCTTTTTCCTCCTTTTTTTTCTCCCTTTCCTCCCATTTTCCTCCTTTTCTTCTTTTCCTCCTTTTCCCCATTTCCGTTCCTTTTCTTATTTTATCCATTTTTTTTCTCCTCTCTCCCTTTTTTCTCTTCTTTTCACTTCTCTTTTTCCCTTTTTTCCTTTTATCTCCTTTTCCTCTTTTTTTTTCTTGACATTTTTTCTCATTTCCCCCTTTTCTTCCTTTTCCCTCCTTCTCTTTTTTTTCTTTTGCCTTTTTTCTCCCTTTTCCCTCCTTTTCCCCTTTTCCTCATTTTTCCATTTTCTCTTTTTCTCTTTTTCCCCCTTTTTCCTCCTTTTTTTTTGTCCCTTTCCTCCTCGTTTTTTCCTCTTTTTCCTCCTTTTCTCATCTCCCTTCCTTTTCTCATTTTATCCCAATTTTTCTCCTTTCTCCCTTTTTATCTTCAGTTTTCTCTTTCTCCCCTTTTCTCCTTTTTTCTCCTTTTCCCTCCTTTTTTTCACCTTCTCTTTTTTCCTTTTGCCTTTTTTCTCCCTTTTCCTCCTTTCCCTCCTTTTCTCCTTTCCCTCATTTTTCCATTTTCTCTTTTTCTCTTTTCCCCCATTTTCCTCGTTTTTTCCTCCCATTTTTCCTCCTTTTCCTCTTTTCCTCACTTCCCCGCCTTTCCTCATTTTCCCGCTTTTCTCATTTTACCCCATTTTTTCTCCTTTTTTCTCTTCTTTGCACTTCTCTTTTTCTCATTTTTTCTCCTTTTCCTCTTTTTTTCCTTTTACCTTTTTTTCTCATTTTTCCCTTTTCCTCCTTTTCCCTCCTTTTCCCTCCTTTTCCCCTTTGTCTCCTTTTTTTCTCCCTTTTCCTCCCCGTTTTTTCCTCCTTTTCCTCTTTTTCTCATTTCCCCCCTTTTCCTCATTTCCCTGCTTTTCTCATTTTTCCCCATTTTTTCTCCTTTTCCCTTTTTTCTCTTCTTTTCACTTCTCTTTTTCCCTTTTTTTCCTTTTTCCTCCTTTTCCTTTTTTTTTTCTTTTGCCTTTTTTCTCCTTTTTCCCTTTCCCCTCCTTTCCCCCTTTTCCTCATTTTTCCATTTTCTCTTTTTCTCTTTTCCCCTTTTTCCTCCTCTTTTTTTTCTCCCTTTCCTCCCCGTTTTTTCTTCTTTTTCCTCCTTTTCTCATCTCCCCCCTTTTCCTCATTTCCCTTCCTTTTCTCATTTTACCCCAATTTTTATCCTTTCTCCCTTTTTTCTCTTCTTTTCACTTCTTTTTTTCTCCTTTTCTCCTTTTTTCTCCTTTTCCTCTTTTTTTTTTCCTTTTCCCTTTTTTCTCATTTTTCCCTTTTCCTCCTTTTTTCTCCTTCTCTCTCTTTCCTTTTTCATTTTTTCTCCTTTTTCCCTTTTCCTCATTTTTCCATTTTCTCTTTTTCTCTTTTTCTCTTTCCCCCCCTTTTTCCTCTTTTTTTTTCTTCCTTTCCTCCCATTTTTCCTCCTTTTCCTCTTTTCCTTCTTTCCCCCCTTTTCCTCATTTTCCCACTTTTCTCATTTTATCCCATTTTTCCTCCTTTCTCCCTTTTTCTTTTTTTTTATTTTTCTCTTTTTCCCTTTTTCTCCTTTTTCCTCCTTTTCCTCTTTTTTTTCCTTTTCCCCTTTTCCTTTCCCCCTCCTTCCCTCTTTCCCTCTTTCCCCTTTTTTTTCCTCCTTCTTCACTTTTTCCTTTTCCCCCTTTTCTCTTTTCTCCTTTTTTTTCTTTCTTCCCATCTTCTTCCCCCTTTCCTCCCTCTTTTCCCTTTTCCCCTTTTTCTTTCCCCATTTCCCCCCCTCCTCATTCTTTCTCTACCAAATCCCTTTTTCTCCAATAAAACAAAACTCCCCATTCCCTGATTTTAGACCCCAAAATCTGCACTGGACAGGAACAGACTCTGTGCCGTGAAGGATCAAATTTTTTCACAATTTTTCCTCAATTTTTACCCAGTTTTGGCACAATTTTGTCCCAATTTTGTCCCATTTTTTTCCCAACTATTCCCCAATTTTTCCCCAGTTTTTCCCCAAGTTTTTCCCAATTTTGCCCCAATTTTTCCCCAGGTTTGCCACAATTTTGCCCCAATTTTTTTCCCAATTTTATCCCAATTTTGTCCCAGTTTTTTCCCAACTATTCCCCAAATTTTCCCCAGTTTTTCCCCAATTTTGCCCCAATTTTTTTCCCAATTTTATCCCAATTTTGTCCCAGTTTTTTCCCAACTATTCCCCAATTTTTCCCCAGTTTTTCCCCAATTTTGCCCCAATTTTTTTCCCAATTTTATCCCAATTTTGTGCCAATTTTTTTCCAACTATTCCCCAATTTTCCCCCAGTTCTGCCACAATTTTATCCCAATTTTTCCCAACTATACCTCAATTTTTCCCCAGTTTTTCCCCAATTTTATCCCAATTTTGTCCCAGTTTTTTTTCCCAACTATTCCCCAAATTTTTCCCAGTTTTGCCACAAATTTGTCCCAATTTTTTTTCCTAGTTTCCCCCCAATTTTGCCCCAGTTTTGTCACAATTCTGCCCCAATTTTGCCCAATTTTATCCAAATTTTTTTTCCAACTATTCCCCAATTTTCCCCAGTTTTTCCCCAATTCTGCCCCAATTTTCCCCCAAGTTTCTCCCAATTTTCCCCCAATTTTACTCCAATTTTTTCCAATCTTGTCCCATTTTTTTTTCCAACTATTCCCCAATTTTTTCCCCAGTTTTCCCCCAATTTTTTCCCAATTTTCCCACAATTTTTTCCCCATTCCATCCCGCCCGTGTCCCAGACCTCTCCCACTCCCATCCCCATGGAAAACCAGCGCATCCAGGGCAGGAATGAAACCACAGGAATGTTTTATCCACATCCAAGGGCCATGGACAGGGATCGCCCCGGGATCCGGCAGGGAGGGCAGGGATGCCGGGAATCGCGTCCCGGTGCTCCTGCCCGGCTTCCCAAAATCGTTCCAGGCGGGATCACGGCGGCCTTGGGGGCTTTTCCGGGGTCGCTCCTGCCAGGAATCCTCTCAAATCCCACGGGGGCAATTCCCAGGATTCCTGAGCCTCCCCCCCAAGCCGAGCTCTCCAACCCCCCCAGGAGAATTCCCGAGTGGCTCCGTTCCCAGTGCTGGAAACCCCTTGGAAAAGGATCGGGAATTCTGTTCCCAGCGTGGTTTTTCCAAGCTGGAAAAGCCTGGAAACCCTTGGAAAAGGATCAGGAATTTCACACTTGGAAAAGGATCAGGAATTCCATCCCCAGTGTGGTTTTTCTAAGGTGGAGAGGCCTGGAAACCCTTGGAAAAGGACCGGGAATTTCATCCCCAGCGTGCTTTTTCCAAGATGGAAACGCTTGGAAACCTTTGGAAAAACATTGGGAATTTCGCCCTTGGAAAAGCATTGGGAATTTCGCCCTCAGAGTGTTTTTTCCAAGCTGGAAAAGCCTGGAAACCCCTGGAAAAGGATCAGGAATTCCGTCCCCAGAGTGTTTTTTCCAAGGAATTTTGCCCTTGGAAAAGAATCTGGAATTTCGCCCCCTGCATGGATTTCCCAAGGTGGAATATCCTGGAAACCCTTGGAAAAGCATTGAGGATTTTGCCCTTGGAAAAGGATTAGGAATTTCATCCCCAGCGTGGTTTTTCCAAGCTGGAAAGGCCTGGAAACCCTCGGTAAAAAATTTGGGAATTTCATCCCCAGTGTGTTTTATCCAAGCCGGAAAGGCCCGGAAACCCCTGGAAAAGGATTGGGAATTTCGTCCTTGGAAAAGGATCAGGAATTCTGTTCCCAGTGTGATTTTCCCAAGCTGGAAAAGCCTGAAAACCCTTGGGAAAAAATCGGGAATTCCATCCCCAGCGTGGTTTTTCCAAGCTGGAAAAGCCTGGAAATCCCTGGAAAAGGATCAGGAATTTTGTCCCCAGCCTGTTTTTTTTTCCCCAGGCTGGAATATCCTGGAAACCCTTGGAAAAAAATTGGGAATTTCATCCCCATCATGTTTTTTTCCAAGCTGGAAAGGCCTGGAAACCCTTGGGAAAGGATTGGGAATTCTGGGAACATCCCGGGAAAAAAGATATCGGCCATTCCAGGGTTTGGGATTTGGGGTTTTTTTCTCCTTCCCCTTTGGAAAGGGGATGGATGAGGAGCGGCGGAGATGATTTGTGCCCCACCCGGGGGAGGGTGGGGAAATCCGACAAAAAAAAAATCCCAAAAAACCCAAAAAACCCAAACCCCCCCCCCCAAAAAACCCAAAAAACCCCCCAAAATGCCCAAAAAAACCCAAAAAATCCCCAAACCCCCCAAAACCCCCCAAAAACCCCCAAAAAACCTTCCAAATAACCCCCAAAACCCCCAAAACCCCCAAAAGCCCCCAAAACGCCCCCCAAAAAAACCCAAAAACCCCAAACCCCCCAAAAACCCCCAAAACCCCCAAAAAAACCCCAAAAACCCCCAAAACCCCCAAAACCCCAAAAACAAAAAAAACCAAAAACCCTAAAAAATACCAAAAAAAAACCAAAAAAACCCAAAACCCCCAAAAAACCCCAAAACCCCCAAAAAACCAAAAACCCTAAAAAAACACCAAAAAACCCCCAAACCCCCCAAAACGCCCAAAAAACCCCAAAATCCCAAAAACCCCCAAACCCCCAAAAAACCAAAAACCCCCCAAAAACCCAAAAACCCCAAAACACCCCAAAACCCCAAAATCCCCCAAACAAACCCAAAAAACCCAAAAAACCCCCCGAAAACCCCAAACCCCCCAAACCCCCCCAAAAACATAAAAAAACCCAAAAACACCCCAAAACCCCCCCAAAACCCTAAACCCCAAAAAACCCCCCCAAAACCCCTCAGAGGTCACAGTGTTGTTGTTTTGCCCTGGATGCTTTTTTTGGGGTTTTGGGGTTTTTTGAGGTTTTTAGGGGTTTTGGGGGGTTTATGGATTTTGGGGGGGGTTTGGGATTTGGGGTTTTGGGGGATTTTTGGGTTTTGAGAGTTTTTTGGGGTTTGGGGTTTTTTTTGGTTTTTTAGGGGTTTTGGGGTTTTTGGGGGGGGGGTTATGGATTTTTGGGGGTTTTGGGGTTTTTTGGTGGGATTTTTTTGTTTTTTGTTTTTTTTTTTTGTTTGGTTTTTTGTTTGTTTGTTTGTTTTTTTGGGGGGGTGGGTTTTTTTTGTTTTTGGGTTTTTAGGGGGGTTTTGGGGATTTGGGGGGGTTTTGGGTTTTGAGAGTTTTTTGGGGGTTTGGGGTTTTTTGGGTTTTTTAGGGGTTTTGGGGTTTTTTGGTGGTTTTTTTTGGTTTTTTTTTTTTTTGTTGTTTTTTTGGGGGTTTTTTTGTTTTGTTTTGGTTTTTGGGGGGCGTTTTGGGGTTTTGAGGTTTTTGGGGTTTTTGGGGGTTTGTGGGGGGTTTTTGGGGTTTTGGGGATTTTCTGGAGTTTAGAGGGTTTTTGGGTTTTTTTGGGTTTTCCTGAGGGAGCCCCCAAACCCTGGGCATTGGGGCTGCCGGGCAGGGCTCCATCCCGATCCCAAGGCAGCAGCCGGATCCCTTTGGGATTTCCCGGGATCCTGGAGCGAGGGGAGGGGCAGCGGCCTCGGCAGGTGGCGCTGCTGCCCCGACGAACGGCCGGCAATTAACAAATTACCTTAATTAGGCGGCGATGGGGGCCCAGCCGGCAGGAGCTGCCCCTTCAGCCCGGGAATTCCCGAGGGGATGGAGGGATCGTCCCAAGGGGATCCAAGGGAAATGCCGGGGAATTTTCACTGGGAATGGGCTCTGGAATGACTCGGCCCGGCCCAGGGTCACCCATGGTTGGCCCGTTCCAATCCCTGCTCCATCCCAGATTTCCCGAACCAGAATCCCAAAGTTTGGGATTGGACTGCGGTGCCGTGATCCCGTGGTTGGGCTGTTTGGATTCCTACCCAATCCCAGATTTCCTGAACCAGAATCCCAAAGTCTGGTTCCTTTAAATCACTGAACCATGGTGCTGTGATCCCATGGTTGGCACATTCCGATCCCTGCTCCATCCCAGATTTCCCGAACCAGAATCCCAAAGTTTGGTTCCTTTATATCATTGAATTGTGGTGCTGCGATCCCATGGTTGGCCTGTTTGGATCCCTGCTCCATCCCAGATTTCCCACAGCAGAATCCCAAAGTTTGGGAATGGATTGTGGTGCCGTGATCCCGTGGTTGGCCTGTTTGGATTCCTACCCAATCCCAAATTTCCTGAAGTAGAATCCCAAATTCTGGTTCCTTTAAATCACTGAACCATGGTGCTGTGATCCCATGGTTGGCTCATTCCGATCCCTGCTCCATCCCAGATTTCCCGAACCAGAATCCCAAAGTTTGGTTCCTCTAAGGTGCAGTGATCCCATGGATGGCCTGTTTGGATTCCTACCCAATCCCAAATTTCCTGAACCAAAATCCCAAAGTTTGGGATTGGATTGTGGTGCAGTGATCCCATGGTTGGCCTGTTTGGATCCCTGCTCCATCCCAGATTTCTTGAACCAGAATCCCAAAATTTAGGATTGGATTGCAGTGCAGCGATCCCATGGATGGCCCGTTCCGATCCCTGCTCCATCCCAGATTTCCTGAACCAGAATCCCAAAGTTTGGGATTGGATTGTGGTGCCGTGATCCCATGATTGGCCTGTTTGGATCCCTGCTCCATCCCAGATTTCCCACAGCAGAATCCCAAAATTTGGTTCCTCTAAGTCACTGAATTGCAGTGCAGTGATCCCGTGGTTGGCCTGTTTGGATTCCAACCCAATCCCAGATTTCCTGCACCAGAATCCCAAAGTCTGGTTCCTTTAAATCACTGAACCATGGTGCTGTGATCCCATGGTTGGCTCATTCCGATCCCTGCTCCATCCCAGATTTCCTGAACCAGAATCCCAAAGTTTGGTTCCTTTGAATCATTGGATTGCAGTGCAGTGATCCCATGGGTGTCCTGTTCGGATCCCTGCTCCATCCCAGATTTCCCAAACCAGAATCCCAAAGTTTGGGATTGGATTGTGGTGCCGTGATCCCGTGGTTGGCCCGTTTGGATTCCAACCCAATCCCAGATTTCCTGAACCAGAATCCCAAAGTTTTGTTCCTTTATATCATTGAATTGTGGTGCTGCGATCCCATGGTTGGCCTGTTTGGATCCCTGCTCCATCCCAGATTTCCCAAACCAGAATCCCAAAGTTTGGGATTGGATTGTGGTGCCGTGATCCCGTGGTTGGCCCGTTTGGATTCCTACCCAATCCCAGATTTCCTGAACCAGAATCCCAAAGTCTGGTTCCTTTAAATCACTGAACCATGGTGCTGTGATCCCATGGTTGGCACATTCCGATCCCTGCTCCATCCCAGATTTCCCGAACCAGAATCCCAAAGTTTGGGATTGGACTGCGGTGCCGTGATCCCATGGTTGGCCTGTTTGGATTCCAACCCAATCCCAGATTTCCTGAACCAGAATCCCAAACTCTGGTTCCTTTAAATCATTGGATTGCAGTGCAGCGATCCCATGGATGGCCCGTTCCGATCCCTGCTCCATCCCAGATTTCCCGAACCAGAATCCCAAAGTTTGGGATTGGATTGTGGTGCAGTGATCCCATGGATGGCCTGTTTGGATCCCTGTTCCATCCCAGATTTCCTGAACCAGAATCCCAAAGTTTGGGATTGGATTGTGGTGCCGTGATCCCATGGATGGCCCATTTGGATTCCAATCCCTGCTCCATCCCAGATTTCCCGAAGCAGAATCCCAAAGTTTGGTTCCTCTAAGGTGCTGTGATCCCGTGGTTGTCCTACTTGGATCCCAGCTCCATCCTGGATTTCCCGACCCAGAATCCCAAAGTTTGGTTCCTCCAAGTCCCTGAACTGAGGTGCAGTGACGCCGTCACAGCCGGAGCTGGTGCCTCCAGGGAGATTCCCCATCCAAGGATTCCCTGGAATTTTGTACCCTCGCAGTCCTTGCACCCCTTCCCGTGCTGGATTTGGGGCCGGGATCTTCCCGTTGGATACTCCAGAGTGGGATCTGGCGCTGCAGGGTCCCGTCCCTGGTGCCCATTCCCGGCTCATTCCCTCCATTCCCACCCGGCACTCCCGGAAAACGGGATCAGCTGCTGAGGAATTCACTCGGGAGCTTGGTGTGGAACTGGAGCCACCGGGAATGAGCTGGGAACGGCTGCAGGGACTGGGAGGATACAAAACCCCGGTGCCTGGAGCCCATTCCCGGGAAATTCCTGCTGCTTCCAACCGGTCCCTGGCATTCCACACCGAACTCCGGAGTGAATTCCTCAGCAGCTGATCCCACTGTCCCGGCTTCCAGATGGGAATCAATGAGGGATAAAGGATCGGAGAGCTGAGCTGCTGCTCCAGGGCTCTGATCCCAAAGGGATTGCCCCCATTCCCCATTCCCTGATCCCATTGTCCCAGAATTCCAGGTGGGAATTGGTGAGGGATAAAGGGTCACAGAGAGCTGAGCTGCTGCTCCAGCGCTCTGATCCCAAAGGAACTTCTCCCATTCCCCGATCCCATTATCCTGACTTCCTGGTGGGATTTGGTGAGGGCTAAAGGGCCACAAAGCTGATCTCCAGCGCTCTGATCCCAAAGGAACTGCCCCCATTCCCTGATCCCTGATTCCAGCAGGGCTGCTGCTCCAGGGCTGTGATCCCAAAGGAACTGTCCTGCCCGATCCCATTGTCCCGGCTTCCAGGCGGGAATCGGTGAGGGATAAAGGGTCACAGAGAACTGGGCTGCTGCTCCAGGGCTCTGATCCCAAAGGAACTGCCCCCATTCCCTGATCCCATCGTCCCGACTTCCAGGTGGGAACTGGTGAGGGATAAAGGATCGGAGAGCTGAGCTGCTGCTCCAGCACTCTGATCCCAAAGGGATTGCCCCCATTCCCCATTCCCTGATCCCATTGTCCCAGAATTCCAGGTGGGAATTGATGAGGGATAAAGGGTCGGAGAGCTGGGCTGCTGCTCCAGGGTTGTGATCCCAAAGGAACTGCTCCCATTCCCTGATCCCATCATCCCAGATTTCCAGGTGGGAACTGGGGAGGGATAAAGGGTCACAGAGAGCTGACCTCCAGTGCTCTGATCCCAAAGGAACTGCCCCCATTCCCCATTCCCTGATCCCACTGTCCAGGCTTCCAGGTGGGAATCGATGAGGGATAAAGGATCGGAGAGCTGGGCTGCTGCTCCAGGGCTCTGATCCCAAAGGAACTTCCCCCATTCCCAGATCCCATTGTCCTGGCTTCCAGGTGGGAATCGGGGAGGGATAAAGGGTCGGAGAGCTGAGATGCTGCTCTAGCTCTCTGATCCCAAAGGAACTGTTCCCCATTCCCTGATCCCATCATCCCAGACTTCCAGGTGGGAATCGGGGAGGGATAAAGGGTCACAGAGCTGACCTCCAGCACTCTGATCCCAAAGGAACTGCCCCCATTCCCCATTCCCCATTCCCCATTCCCTGATCCCACTGTCCAGGCTTCCAGGTGGGAATCGATGAGGGATAAAGGATCAGAGAGCTGAGCTGCTGCTCCAGTGCTCGGATCCCAAAGGAACTGCCCCCATTCCCAGATCCCATTGTCCTGGCTTCCAGGTGGGAATTGGGGAGGGATAAAGGGTCACAGAGCTGACCTCCAGCACTCTGATCCCAAAGGAACTTCTCCCATTCCCCATTCCTTGATCCCATTGTCCCAGAATTCCAGGTGGGAATTGGTGAGGGATAAAGGGTCACAGAGCTGACCTCCAGCACTCTGATCCCAAAGGAACTGCCCCCATTCCCCATTCCCTGATCCCATTGTCCCAGAATTCCAGGTGGGAACTGGTGAGGGATAAAAGATCGGAGAGCTGAGATGCTGCTCCAGCGCTCTGATCCCAAAGGAACTTCTCCCATTCCCCGATCCCATTATCCTGACTTCCTGGTGGGATTTGGTGAGGGATAATGGGTCACAGAGATCTGGGCTGCTGCTCCAGCGCTCTGATCCCAAAGGGATTGCCCCCATTCCCCATTCCCTGATCCCATTGTCCCAGAATTCCAGGTGGGAATTGATGAGGGATAAAGGGTCGGAGAGCTGGGCTGCTGCTCCAGGGTTGTGATCCCAAAGGAACTGCCCCCATTCCCAGATCCCATTGTCCTGGCTTCCAGGTGGGAATCGGGGAGGGATAAAGGGGTCACAGGGAGCTGGGCTGCTGCTCCAGGGCTCTGATCCCAAAGGAGCTGCCCCCATTCCCTCATCCCACTGTCCCGACTTCCAGGTGGGAACTGGTGACGGATAAAGGATCAGAGAGCTGGGCTGCTGCTCCAGGGCTCTGATCCCAAAGGAACTGCTCCCATCCCCTATTCCCTGATCCCAGCCCGACTGCTGCTCCAGGGCTCTGATCCCAAAGGAACTTCTCCCATTCCCCGATCCCATTATCCTGACTTCCTGGTGGGAATTGGTGATGGATAAAGGGTCACAGAGCTGATCTCCAGGGCTCTGATCCCAAAGGAACTGCCCCCATTCCCCATCCCATGGAGCTGGGATTCATCCCGGACACCCGGCTGGGAAGGGCTGTGTCCCTGTGCCCTCGGGAATGTCCCCGTGTCCCTCCTCCCCCCTCCCCCATCCTCCACCGGCTGCTAATGAGCGGCTGTTAATTAGTGTGAACTCCGCCTGCCCCGCCAGCACGCCCTGGCCTTTGTCAGCTAATTGGCCGGGCTCTCTCATCTATTATGTAAATGAGGTGAATGATGTAAATGAGGTGAATGGCCCCGCATTCCCGGGAGCCTGCGCTCCCGGTTCGTGGAATTGCGCTGCCGGCACCCCTCCCCCTCAGCCCCGGGGGTGAAAAACAGCAGCGACGAGAACAAAAAAAAAAAAAAACCCAGAAAACAAACAAACAAACAAACCCCCACAAAAAACAAATAAACAAAAAAAGCCAAAAAAAAAAAACCCAAAAAACCACCCCAAAAAACCCCAAAATTAAACACAGCCCGCTCCCTCCCAAAAAAAAAAGACCAAAAAAACCCCCCACAAAACAAAACAAAATCAAAAAACCAACCAACTAAAAAACAAACAGACAAAAAACTACAACAACAAATAACAAAAAAAACAAAACCCCCAAAAAACCAAACAAAACCCCCAAAACCAACCAAACAAAACCCACAAAAAACAAACGAACAAAAACAAACAAGCAAAACCAAGAAGAAAAAACAACAAAAAAAACAAACAAAAAACCAAACAAAAACAAACAAAACCAAAAAAAAACCAAAAATCACAAAACCAACCAACCAAACAAAAACACAAAAAAACCCCACAAAAACCAAAAAAACCCCCCAAAAAACCAAGAAAACAAAAAAAAACCACAAAAAAACCAACCAAACAAAACACAAAAAACCCCAACCTACCAAACAAAACAAACAAACAAACAAACAAAAAGCCCCACAAAAAAAAAAAAAACAAACAAAACCCAAAAACAAAACCAAAAGCAAAAAAAAAACCCCAAAAAACAAACACAAAAACAAAACCACCCCACAAACAACAAAACAAAACAAAACAAAAACCCCAAACAAGCTTTTGGCCGGGTTTTTTGGGGAGGCTCCAGAAACAGAGTTCCAGGAGAAGAAAGTGTTCCGGGCAGGAGTTCAGGGCATGGAGAGCCGGGAGGAGGAGGAGGAGGGGGCGGGAGGAGCGGGATCAGCCCGGCCTCGCCTCTCCCACCCCCGCCCCGGGCGCTCAGGTAGGGCTGGGATGGAGCCCGGAGCTTCTCCCGGGCTCTGTCACATCCCCAGGGAATTCGGGCTGGGATGGAGCCCGGAGCTTCTCCCGGGCTCTGTCACATCCCCAGGGAATTCGGGCTGGGATGGAGCCCGGAGCTTCTCCCGGGCTCTGTCACATCCCCAGGGAATTCGGGGTGGGATGGAGCCCGGAGCTTCTCCCGGTCCCTCTCACATCCCCAGGGAATTCGGGCTGGGATGGAGCCCGGAGCTTCTCCCGGTCTCTGCCACATCCCCAGGGAATTCGGGGTGGGATGGAGCCCGGAGCTTCTCCCGGGCTCTGTCACATCCCCAGGGAATTCGGGCTGGGATGGAGCCCGGAGCTTCTCCCGGGCTCTGTCACATCCCCAGGGAATTCAGGCTGGGATGGAGCCCGGAGCTTCTCCCGGGCTCTGTCACATCCCCAGGGAATTCGGGCTGGGATGGAGCCCGGAGCTTCTCCGGGTCTCTGTCACATCCCCAGGGAATTCGGGCTGGGATGGAGCCCGGAGCTTCTCCCGGGCTCTGTCACATCCCCAGGGAATTCAGGCTGGGATGGAGCCCGGAGCTTCTCCCGGGCTCTGTCACATCCCCAGGGAATTCAGGCTGGGATGGAGCCCGGAGCTTCTCCCGGGCTCTGTCACATCCCCAGGGAATTCAGGCTGGGATGGAGCCCGGAGCTTCTCCCGGGCTCTGTCACATCCCCAGGGAATTCGGGGTGGGATGGAGCCCGGAGCTTCTCCGGGTCTCTGTCACATCCCCAGGGAATTCGGGGTGGGATGGAGCCCGGAGCTTCTCCCGGGCTCTGTCACATCCCCAGGGAATTCGGGGTGGGATGGAGCCCGGAGCTTCTCCCGGGCTCTGTCACATCCCCAGGGAATTCGGGGTGGGATGGAGCCCGGAGCTTCTCCGGGTCTCTGTCACATCCCCAGGGAATTCAGGCTGGGATGGAGCCCGGAGCTTCTCCCGGGCTCTGTCACATCCCCAGGGAATTCAGGCCGGGATGGAGCCCGGAGCTTCTCCCGGGCTCTGTCACATCCCCAGGGAATTCGGGCTGGGATGGAGCCCGGAGCTTCTCCCGGGCTCTGTCACATCCCCAGGGAATTCAGGCTGGGATGGAGCCCGGAGCTTCTCCCGGTCCCTCTCACATCCCCAGGGAATTCAGGCTGGGATGGAGCCCGGAGCTTCTCCCAGGCTCTGTCACATCCCCAGGGAATTCAGGCTGGGATGGGAGGAGCGGCTCCGCCCTTCCCTCTGTGCTGGAGGTCACACCTGGAATTCCGTGTCCAGTTCTGGGTCGCTTCAGAAATCTTGGGAAAACACATCCCAGCATCCCGGGTTGGAACAGTCCCAAAATTCCCGGTTTTTTTGTGCTTTCCCTTGGGTGGGATTCACCGGCACCGACCTTGGGGTGGCCACGGGGTCACAGCTGCTGGGGTCAGACCCTGAGGGACAATTTTGGGTGAGAGGAGAGAGCCTGGAGGGGCTGGAGCGAGTCCAGGGAATGGAAGGGAGCTGGGAAGGGGCTGGAGAATTCCCGAGGGAGCTGGGAAAGGGGCTGGAGAATTCCCCAGGGAGCTGGGAAAGGGGCTGGAGAATTCCCCAACGAGCTGGGAAGGGGCTGGAGAATTCCCCAGGGAGCTGGGAAAGGGACTGGAGAATTCCCCAGAGAGCTGGGAAGGGGGCTGGAGAATTCCTGAGGGAGCTGGGAAAGGGGCTGGAGAATTCCCGAGGGAGCTGGGAAAGGGGCTGAGCCTGGAGCAAAGGAGGCTCAGGGGGCCCTGGTGGCTCTGCACAGCTCCCTGGAATGTTGGAGCCAGGTGGGAGTTGGGATCTGATCCCAGGGATAAGAGGGATTGGATTGTGGTGCTGTGATCCCGTGGTTGGCCCGTTCTGATCCCAGCTCCATCCCAGATTTCCTGACCCAGAATCCCAAAGTTTGGTTCCTCCAAGTCCCTGAACTGAGGTGCAGTGGCGCCATCACAGCCAGAGCTGGTGCCTCCAGGGAGATTCCCCATCCAAGGATTCCCTGGAATTTTGTACCCTCGCAGTCCTTGCACCCCTTCCCGTGCTGGATTTCGGGCCGGGATCTTCCCGTTGGATACTCCAGAGTGGGATCTGGCGCTGCAGGGCCCCGTCCCTGGTGCCCATTCCCGGCTCATTCCCCAGGGGATAAGAGGGAACGGCAGGAATTTCCCCATGGAAAGGGTGCTTAGGCCTTGGAAGTGCCCAGGGGGGTTTGGAATCCCTATCCCTGGAGGTGTCCATGGAATTCCTGGATGTGGCCCTCAGTGCCAAGGTGGGGATCAATCCCAGCTCGGCCTGGATGATCCTGGAGGGATTTTCCAACCTTTGTGATCCCGCTGCAGGGACTGGGCCTGGTTCCCCTCCTGGGTGACAGGAGAGACCCTGGAGGGGCTGGAGCGAGTCCAGGGCAGGGAAGGGAGCTGGGAAGGGGCTGGAGAATTCCTGAGGGAGCTGGGAAAGGGGCTGGAGAATTCCCGAGGGAGCTGGGAAAGGGGCTGAGCCTGGAGCAAAGGAGGCTCAGGGGGCCCCGGTGGCTCTGCACAGCTCCCTGGAATGTTG
>JAJNNQ010000196.1:0-45000 GCA_027886175.1 Phylloscopus collybita | reverse complement strand
TTTTCCTTCGGCGTCTCCCAGCTCTCCCATTCCCTCTTCCCGGGTCCATCCGGCGTTTTATTCCCGGATTTTGGGGTGGTTCCCAGCCAACCCCTCAGGGCCATCCCATGGCCGGGAGGATTCCAAGGATCTGCCGGGGCTCAGGGATGGGATCAGGGCAGGGTTGGTCTTTCCGGCTGCAGCTCGGGATCAGGGAAGCGGCGGAATTCCAGCTTCGGAATCTCTGGGGGCGCGGTCAGGCCTGGAGGCGCCGAAGCCGCTCTCGGGGTGTGGGGAGAGGAGGCTGGGAAGCACCGAAATCCCGGGATAACGGAGTTGTTTCCGTTGGAAAAGCCCTCTGAGGTCGTGGAATCCGAGCAGCACAGCCAAGGCCACCACTGCCCCCGCGTCCCCAAGTGCCACATCCACGTGGATTATAAATCCCGCCGGGAATGGCGACTCCAAACCTCCCGGGGCAATTTTCCAAGGCCTGGCCGTGCTTTCCACCAAGGAATTTTCCCAATATCCACCCCGAGGCCGTTCCCTCTTATCCCTGGGATCAGATCCCAACTCCCACCTGGCTCCAACATTCCAGGGAGCTGTGCAGAGCCACCAGGGCCCCCCTGAGCCTCCTTTGCTCCAGGCTCAGCCCCTTTCCCAGCTCCCTCAGGAATTCTCCAGTCCCCTTTCCCAGCTCCCTCAGGAATTCTCCAGCCCCTTCCCAGCTCCCTCGGGAATTCTCCAGCCCCTTCCCAACTCCCTCGGGAATTCTCCAGCCCCTTTCCCAGCTCCCTTGGGAATTCTCCAGCCCCTTTCCCAGCTCCCTCGGGAATTCTCCAGCCCCTTCCCAGCTCCCTCAGGAATTCTCCAGCCCCTTCCCAGCTCCCTCGGGAATTCTCCAGCCCCTTCCCAGCTCCCTTCCCTACCCTGGACTCGCTCCAGCCCCTCCAGGGTCTCTCCTCTCACCCAAAATTATCCCTCAGGATCTGACCCCAGCAGCTGTGACCCCGTGGCCACCCCAAGGTCGGTGCCGGTGAATCCCACCCAAGGGAAAGCACAAAAAAATCGGGAATTTTGGGTCTGTTCCAACCCGGGATGCTGGGATGTGTTTTCCCAAGATTTCTGGGAAGTATCTGCCCTCCGTGATGTTTCTGCTTTGCTGGTGCAAGGGACAAAATTCCCAGTTTTCCGTGGTGGCCGACATCCCAAAAATGTCCCTCGGACTTTGAGCCGCGCAGCCAATTCCTTCCGACAGGACAAAGAGACTTCGGGATATCCACAAAAAAAATCAGGAATTTCCTCAGAAATCCACAAAATCCAGGCCCGAGGAACAGCTGGAGCTGTTTTTAAGGTTTTATGCATCCTAGAATTATAATTGGGAATATCCGGAGGGAAATTTAGGGATTAAATCTTTAAAGGTATTTTCCCAAAATCATTCCATGGTGGGAAAAAAAAAAAAAAAAGAGAGAGGAAAAAAAGAAAAAAGAAAAAGAAAAAAAAAAGAAAAAAGAAAGAAAAAAAGAAAAAAGAAAAAAGAAAAAAGAAAAAAGAAAAAAGAGAAAAGAAAAAAAGAAAAAAAAAGAAAAAAGAAAAAAGAAAAAAGAAAAAAGAAAAAAAAGAAAAAAGAAAAAAGAAAAAAGAAAAAAGAAAAAAGAAAAAGAAAAAAGAAAAAAAGAAAAAAGAAAAAAGGAAAAAGGAAAAAGAAAAAAGGAAAATAAAAAAGGATTTTTCCATTATTTCTTCCCCTTATCAATTACCGCTTTTTTTAATTTTTTTTTTTTTTTTAAGTTGAGGTGTTTAAAACATTTGGGAAAAGTTGGGAAATGGCAGAGGTGCTCAAAAATGTGAGCAATGGGAGGGGTTGGAACTCTGAGTGAAGAGGTTTATTATTTTTTGTGATTTTAATAAAAATTTATAAAAATTTATAAAAATAAATGTATTGTTTTAAAAAAAAAATTTATAAGAATAAATGTATTATTTTTAAAAAATAATATTTTCAGATGTTATTTTATCTCAGAAAACAGGACTGGAAGCATTTCTGAGTGAACGCTACCACAAAAAAAGAAATTATCTTAATTAATTAAAATATTGGTTTAAATTTTCCCTTCATTGGAAAATCAAGCCCAGAAAATCCCGGCGCTTTGACCTTCAGGGATTTTTTCCAATAAACCTGGATCGGCCGATTTCGGCCAAAATTTGAGGTGGAATTTGTGACCCTGACCCCTGGCAAGAAATGCGACGAAAATTCGGCCCAAAAAAAAAAAATCAAAAAAAACCCCCAAAAAACACAAACAAAACAAAACAAAACAAAACAAAACCACAAAAAAACCCACAAAAAGCAAACAAACAAAAAAACAAACCCACAAAAAAACCCACCCAAAACAAAACAAAACAAAACCAAACCAAAAAACAACAACAACAAAAAAGTAATTTAAGACTTTAATAGAAAATATAAGTTAATAAAAGAAATAGTAAGTGAAAGTTATATAATATTATCTGTAATGATAATTTTATAGATAATATGATAATATATTATAAATAAATATAAATAATATACTACAAATTATAAATAAATATAAATAATATACTACAAATTTTAAATAATATAAATAATATACTATAATTATTATCTGACCGAGTCAGAGCTCCAACCGGACACCCTGTGGGTCAGGGGGTTGGGAGCAGCCCCACAGTGAGTCCTGCTGGGGTGGCAGAGGTGGTTCTGGTGGGGCAGAGATGATCCTGGAGAACCAGGGACCAGGGATGGTGAGAAGGGTCCAGGGATGGTGAGGAGGGTCCAGGGGTGGTGAGAAGGGTCCAGGGATGGTGAGAAGGGACCAGGGATGGTGAGAAGGGTCCAGGGATGGTGAGAAGGGACCAGGGATGGTGAGAAGGGTCCAGGGGTGGTGAGGAGGGTCCAGGGATGGTGAGAAGGGTCCAGGGGTGGTGAGAAGGGTCCAGGGGTGGTGAGGAGGGTCCAGGGGTGGTGAGAAGGGTCCAGGGGTGGTGAGAAGGGTTCAGGGGTGGTGAGAAGGGTCCAGGGATGGTGAGGAGCGGATCCAGGGATGGTGAGAAGGGTCCAGGGGTGGTGAGGAGGGTCCAGGGGTGGTGAGAAGGGTCCAGGGATGGTGAGGAGCGGATCCAGGGATGGTGAGAAGGGTCCAGGGGTGGTGAGGAGGGTCCAGGGATGGTGAGAAGGGTCCAGGGGTGGTGAGAAGGGTCCAGTGGTGGTGAGAAGGGTCCAGGGATGGTGAGGAGCGGATCCAGGGATGGTGAGAAGGGTTCAGGGGTGGTGAGGAGGGTCCAGGGGTGGTGAGAAGGGTCCAGGGGTGGTGAGAAGGGTTCAGGGGTGGTGAGATGGGTCCAGTGATGGTGAGAAGGGTCCAGTGATGGTGAGAAGGATCCAGTGATGGTGAGAAGGGTTCAGGGATGGTGAGAAGGGTTCAGGGATGGTGAGAAGGGTCCAGGGGTGGTGAGATGGGTCCAGTGATGGTGAGAAGGGTTCAGGGATGGTGAGAAGGGTTCAGGGAGGGTGAGATGGGTCCAGGGGTGGTGAGAAGGGTCCAGGGGTGGTGAGAAGGGTCCAGGGGTGGTGAGGAGGGTCCAGGGGTGGTGAGATGGGGTCCAGGGTTGGTGAGAAGGGTCCAGGGGTGGTGAGAAGGGTCCAGGGGTGGTGAGAAGGGTCCAGGGGTGGTGAGAAGGGTCCAGGGTTGGTGAGAAGGGTCCAGGGGTGGTGAGAAGGGTCCAGGGACGGTGAGAACGGTCCAAGGGTGGTGAGTAGGGGGATCTGGTGATGATGAGGAGGGGTTCGGGGATGGTGAGAAGGGGTTCAGGGCTGGTGAGATGGGGTCTGGTGTTGGTGAGATGGGGTCCGCTCTTCCTCCCAGGAAATGGGGTGACAAACCAGCCGCTCTGGTGTCTGTGAGTCTCCATTTATCCAGACAGACAAACTGCCTGTCCCCACTGCCAGGGGATGGGATCCATCTCACCGTGGGGTGATGGAAATGCAGATGCAGCGCTCTGGGGGGGAAGGTACAGCCTGGGGAGGTGCTCATGGCCCATCGCTCAAAAGCGTCAGGCCTTCAAAGAAATGAAAATAGAACTCACAAACCCCAGCTGCACAACCCAGGATAAACCCAAATCAGCGAGAAGCCTCGAAACGCCGATTTTACCGAAAAGAGTTGTCCTGGGTTCCAATGTAAAATGGTGCCCAAGGTCTGTATTCCATCCCCATGAGCCGTTGGAGCCAAGGTGGGGCAGTGTTTTCCTGATCTTCTGTTAACGAGCCCAACAATGCCTTCCCGGAAGAAGTTATCTCTGGTTAATGGGCCATCAAGGACCCACTGCATGACTGATAGGATGAAATCATCCCATTGTGAGATGCTCTGCCCAGGGGGAGGAGCCAAGCATTCCCACCTGGATATAATCCAGGGTTTGAGACCTCACGAGCAGCTTCTATCCACTGGACTCCCAGAGGAGACAAGAGCTACCAGACGTTTCTACAGGAATCACTGCTTGGACAAGAACATCTCATCTGGATTCCTGGAGGAAGACTGGACCCTTCTCATTATCCCTGGACCCTTCCCATTATCCCTGGACCCTTCTCACCATCACTGGAACCCTTCTCATCATCACTGGACCCTTCTCACCATCCCTGGACCCTCCTCACCATCACTGGACCCTTCTCATCATCACTGGACCCTTCTCACCATCACTGGACCCTTCTCATCATCACTGGACCCTTCTCATCATCCCTGGACCCTTCTCTCTCAGGATCATCTCTGCTCCAGCGGAACCACATCTGCCGCTCCAGGAGGATTTCCGGACTGCTTCAAACACCCTGACCAACAGGGTGTTAGGTTGTATAATTCCATTTATTTCACCTTTTTTCCTCTCTTCTTCTATTAAATTGTATCTCTGACTGGGAGTCTCACTGGTTTTGCTTTCAAACCAGCACAAGAGTCCGAGATAAAAACAAGAAAAAGCCCGAAAACGGATGAGCAGATAGATCCTGACAGCTCAGGAACCTGCTGGAAGATCCGAAGGGCTGAAGGGCTCCTCATCGGGGAACTCGTTAAATGCCAGGTCCCTTCTGGCTGTCGTTCCTGCTCCTGCTGTTTTGGGATGCGTGGAAAACGTCAGGAAAAAAATAAAAAAAAAAAGGTCAGGAGAAGGAGGAAGGGTTCTGCAGCGCTGCTGGAGATGGGGCAGAGCAGCTCCAGGGGGTCCAATCCCACCTCAGGAGCAGCAGGTTTGTCCTGGGAAGGCTCCACGGGATCTGTCCTGGCTGGACATGGTTTTGGGATGAACCTCTGGTCCCAGAGATCCAAAAAAAACCCCAAAACCACGGCAGGGCTTCCATTTCCAGCATTCCTTCAGTTCCACCCTCCAATTCCGAGGTAGGGACACCTCCCACTGATCCCAGGTGGATCCAAGCCCCGATGTCCAGCCTGGCCTTGGGATCCAGAAGCAGCCCCAGCAAAGCTGGGAATTCCAGCCCAGCCAGGAATTCCTGCCCCATTCCCATGTCCCAGTCCGGACTCAGCCCCGGGAAGCTCCCAGGGGGAGATGGGACCTGAGGAGCCCAGGTGGGATCAGCTCAGGGTCTCCATATCCAGGGAATCGGGAATCCCTCCTCTGATGTTTGGCACAGCAGGGCCTGGATTGGGATCTTGGGCTTGCAACAGTCCGGACTTTTCCATGCTTTTCATGGAATCATGGAATGGTTTGGGTTGGAAAGAGCTTAAGGATCATCCCATTCCATCCCATCCATGGACAGGGACACCTCCCACCGCCCCAGGTGGATCCAACCCGGCCTTGGACATTCCCAGGGATCCAGGGGCAGCCCCAGCCAAGCTGGGAATTCCAGCCCAGCCAGGAATTCCTGCCCCAATCCCAGCCCAAGCTCCCCTTGCCCAGTGGGAAGCCATTCCCTGTCTCCTGTCCCTGCAGCCCTTGTCCCCAGCCCCTCTCCAGCTCTCCTGGAGCCCCTGCAGGCACTCGGAGCATTCCCTGCAGTTTTCCCTTCTCCAGGGGAACATTCCCAGCTCTCCCATCATCCCTGACCTCACCCCCCATTCCCAACCTTCCAGAACATCCCAAACTCTGGCATTTTGGGACTGGGAACGATCCTTTTCCCAGCTCTCCCAGCCGTGGATGGATGCAGGGATGGGATGGATCCAGCCCAGCCCCTCCCAGCCAGGAATTCCTGCCCCAATCCCAGCTCAATGTCACTTTTCCCAGTGGGAAGCCATTCCCTGTCTCCTGTCCCTGCAGCCCTTGTCCCCTCTCCAGCTCTTCCTGGATTTTTCCCTTCTCCAGGAGAACATTCCCAGCTCTCCCAGCCCGGCTCCAGCCCCACAGCAGCTCCAGGGCTCCTCTCTCCATGTCCCCAATCCCTCTTTTTTCAGGGACGTTTTCCCTGTATCTCAGCACTGCCGCGTCCCCATAAACCCTCACCCTTCAATTTGGGGACGGAAAGGGCTTTCCCAGGTCTCCCAAAATTCGGGACACCCCAGCAGGCTTTGTCCACCAGGGCCTGGTGCCCCTGCCCAAGCTTCAGGAGATGATTCCTCCTTTTCTCCTTCCCGGGGCTGCTCTGACTCATCCCCAGGGAGCAGACACAACTTCCTTGGTCCCATTCCCGGAGCAGCAACTGCCGCCTCTGGCTGGGCTCCAAAAAAGGCTCCCTGGGTGCGAAAATCCCGCAGAACTGGCAGGGATGGGAGCCCAGAACGGATTTAGGTTGGTGGTTTTTTTTTTTTTAGAGCTGGGGCTCTGTCTCTGTCTTGTTGCTCCTGGCGCTGGTGGGAGGCTCTGAAGGTTCCAAGATCAGGATTTTTTGGGTTTTTTTTTTGGTTTTTTTGGGGAAAAAAAAGGAAAAAAAAAGATAAGAGGCTGTAGGTGTTGTGTCTCCCAGCTGGTTTAGCAGGCTCCAAACAGACTCCGTGAAATTCCTGCTCGGAGCGAGGCCGGGTCACTGAGATCGGCCTGGTTTGGTTTCTTTCCCCTGGATGGAAAACTCGTTTTCCCGCTCGGAAGGAGGGATCTGGCCATGGAAAAGCGGCTCTGCTTCATCACCAGATCTTCCCTTTTCTTCTTTTTTTGAGGGAGGGGAGTCAGTCTTCAGGAGAATGAGGTCTTGGTCTGGCACAGGGATGGATGAATTTCGGGAATTCCCTGCCAGGAGGGGACAGCCGGGGGGGTTGGGATCTGCTCCCAGGGCACAGGGACAGGAGGAGAGGCTCAGGGTGGGCAGCAGCAGGAATTTCCCCATGGAAAACCTTGGGAAGCATTGGGAGTGCCCAGGAAGGTTTGGAATGCCCATCCCTGGAGGTGTCCATGGAATTCCTGGATGTGGCCCTCAGTGCCAAGGTGGGGATCAGTCCCAGCTCGGCCTGGATGGTCCTGGAGGGATTTTCCAACCTTTGTGATCCCGGTGCAGGGACTGGGCCTGGTTCCCCTCCTGGGTGACAAGAGAGACCCTGGAGGGGCTGGAGCGAGTCCAGGGCAGGGAAGGGAGCTGGGAAAGGGGCTGGAGAATTCCCAAGGGAGCTGGGAAAGGGGCTGGAGAATTCCCAAGGGAGCTGGGAAAGGGGCTGGAGAATTCCTGAGGGAGCTGGGAAAGGGGCTGAGCCTGGAGCAAAGGAGGCTCAGGGGGCCCTGGTGGCTCTGCACAGCTCCTGCCAGGAGGGGACAGCCGGGGGGGATTTGGGATCTGCTCCCAGGGCACAGGGACAGGAGGAGAGGGAACGGCCCCAGGCTGGGCCAGGGGAGGCTCCTCAGGGTGGGCAGCAGCAGGAATTTCCCCATGGAAAACCTTGGGAGTGCCCAGGAAGGTTTGGAGTGCCCATCCCTGGAGGTGTCCAAGGAATTCCTGGATGTGGCCCTGAATGCCAAGGTGGGGATGGGGCACGGGCTGGGCTCGGTGACCTCGGAGAGCTTTTCCAACCCCAGTGTCAGGAAATGGAAGCGCATGGATTTGCTCCTGGCAGTGCTCCCAAGAGATTCATCAGGAGCTGGTGGAGAAAATTTTGGGATTTGGGATCAGGCTGCTAATTAGGGAGATCGGGAGTTGGATCAGAGCGGATTTGTTCCATCTCCCACAAACGAATCCACCCATTCCCATCTCCTGATCTCCCTAATTAGGAGCCTGATCCCAAATCCCAAATTTTCCCAAATCCCAAGATTTCCCCCACCAGCTCCTCCTGAATCTTTTGGGAGCACTTTTGGGATTTGGGATCAGGCTGCTAATTAGGGAGATCAGGAGATGGGAATGATTGGATTTGTTTGTGGGAGATGGAACAAATCCACTCGCTCCCATCTCCTAATCTCCCTAATTAGCAGCCTGATCCCAAATCCCAAAATTTTCCCCACCAGCTCCTCTTGAATCTTTTGGGGGCACCTCCCACAAACAAATCCACTCATTCCCATCTCCTGATCTCCCTAATCAGCAGCCTAATCCCAAATTCCAAGTTTTCCCCACCACCTCCTAATGAATTTTTGGGGGCATCTCCCAGGAACAAACTCACTTGCTCCCATTTCCTTCCTAATCTCCCTGATTCCTGAAGCCTGCTTCCCAAATCCCAAATTTTCCCAAATCCCAAGTTTTCCCCACCAGCTCCTCCTGAATCTTTTGGGATCGCTTTTGGGATTTGGGATCAGGCTGCTAATTAGGGAGATCAGGAGATGGGAATGAGTGGATTTGTTTGTGGGAGGTGCCCCCAAAAGATTAATCAGGAGCTGGTGAGGAAAATTTTGGGATTTGGGATCAGGCTGCTAATTAGGGAGATTAGGAGTTGGGAGTGAGTGGGTTTGTTCCTGCAAGGAGCTCCCAAAAGATTCATTAGGAGCTCATAGGGAAAACTTGGGATTTGGGATCAGGCACCTAAATAAGGGAGATCAGGAGATGGAAACTCCAAACCCTTGTGGAGCTCTGGAGAGGAGGGAGGCCGGAAGAGAGGCCTCAGCTCCCGGGCTGGGACCTGTGTCCCGGTGGGAATTTTGGTTTCCTTGGGCTCTGGAGCAAGGTTTGAACTCCCAGCCCAAGCTGGAAAATCGGGAAACAGCCCAGGAGCAAATCCTTCTCCTCCGGGGGGACCGCAGACTCTATCACCCTGAGCCTTCCTTCCCAAAAAAAACCTGGAATTCCCAAAAGTGGGAGCTGAATCCCCCTTTCCATGGGGATTGCTCAGAGCAGCAGGTTTGGGATTTCCTCCTGTTTCTCCCTCTCATTCCATGGAATGGTGCCATGGGAACAAGGGTGGGAGGGAGCTCCAGGGAGACTCCAAACCCTTGTGGAGCTCTGGAGAGGTGGGAGGCTGGAAGAGAGGCCTCAGCTCCCGGGCTGGGACCTGTGTCCCGGTGGGAATTTTGATTTCCTTGGGCTCTGGAGCAAGGTTTGAACTCCCAGCCCAAGCTGGAAAATCGGGAAACAACCCCTCGGGACTGGGAGCTTGGGCAACTTCCATGGATCAGCTTCTCTGCTGTCCATGTAGGAATGGTGGCCATGTGCATGGAGGTGTCCCCACACCCGGATCTCTGTCGTTATTCCCGAAATATCCTTCCAGGGTTTCTCCTGCTGCGTCCACCCGGCTTGTAGGGTTTGTCCGGTCTGCTCATCTTCACTCGGAGTTTGCTCCTCTGATTCCATTCCCCTGGAACTTTCTCTAGGATCTTCCAAATTGTTCCTCTTGTTGTATTTCCTGAGAACGTTTCCCAGGATCTTCCAAACCTCTGGTGGGATCGTTCCTCCTGTTGAATTCCCTGAGGACATTTCCCAGGATCTTCCAAATGGTTCCTCTTGTTAAATCCCCCTGGATCTTTTCCTGGGATCTTCCAAATGGTTCCTCTGATTCCATTCCCCTGGAACTTTCTCTAGGATCTTCCAAATTGTTCCTCTGATTAAATCCCCCCAGAATTTTTCCTAGGATCTTCCAGACCTCTGGTGGGACGGTTCCTCTTGTTGAATTCCCTGAGAACGTTTCCCAGGACCTTCCAAATGGTTCCTCTGATTCCATTCCCCTGGAACTTTCTCTAGGATCTTCCAATTTTTTTCTCTGATTAAATTCCCCCAGAACTTTTCCTAGGATCCTCCAAGCTTCTTCTTGGAGGGTTCCTCTTGATGATCATTTCCTAGGAACATCCAAATGGTTCCTCTGATTCCATTCCCCTGGAACTTTCTCTAGGATCTCCCAAATTGTTCCTCTAGTTAAATTCCCTGAGAACGTTTTCCTGGGATCTTCCAGATGTCTGGTGGGATGGTTCTTCTTGTTGAATTCCCTGAGAACTTTTCCCAGGATCCCCCAAATGGTTCCTCTGATTCCATTCCCCTGGATCTTTTCCTAGGATCTTCCAATCTGCTCTTGGAATGGTTCCCCTTGTTAAATCCTCCTGGAACTCTTCCTGGGATCCTCCAAGCTTCTTCTTGGAGGGTTCCTCTTGTTAAATCCCCCTGGATCTTTTCCTAGGATCTTCCAAATGGTTCCTCTGATTCCATTCCCCTGGAACTTTCTCTAGGATCTTCCAAATTGTTCCTCTGATTAAATTCCCTGAGAACGTTTCCTAGGATCTTCCAAACCTCTGGTGGGACGGTTCCTCTTGTTGAATTCCCTGGGAACATTTCCCAGGACCTTCCAAATGGTTCCTCTGACTCCTTTCCTCTGGAACTTTCTCTAGGATCTTCCAAATTGTTCCTCTGATTAAATTCCCCGAGAACTTCTCCTAGGAACCTCCAAGCTTCTTCTTGGATGCTTCTTCTTGTTAAATCCACCTGGATCTTTTCCTAGGATCTTCCAAATGGTTCCTCCGATTCCATTCCCCTGGATCTTCCTCTAGGATTTTCCAAACTGCTCTTGGAATGGCTCCCCTTGTTAAATCCCTCAGGATCTTTTCCTAGGATCTCCCAAATGGTTCCCGAGAACGTTTCCTGGGATCTTCCAAACCTCTGGTGGGACGGTTCCTCTTCTTGAATCCCCTGAGAACGTTTCCCAGGATCTCCCAAATGGTTCCTCTGACTCCATTCCCCCGGATCTTTTCCTAGGACCTTCCAAACCTTGCTTGGATGGATCCGGGGAGATGAACCTGCTGAGGAGAGGGACCCGAGCCAACAGCTGGGCAGAAGAAGGAGGGGGAAGCCTGCACACGTGTCTGGGAGAGGGAGAGGACTTGGGAACGAGATCCCGATGCCCTGATAGTGTCCCCGTGGGAGAGGGATCAGTCCGGGGGCGTGAGAAAGGAATATTTGGAAGCGTGTGGGTGTGAGGTGTGTGTGAGACTCTGCCTGCCTTTCCCTCCCCACGCTCTGAGAACGTTTTCGGGGTTGCTCACCCAGGCCCCGGATCCCGAAATAATCCGCCCATCCCGAAAAAAATCCCGGAGTCTGTGGTCCCCCTTGGAGGAGAAGGATTTGCTCCTGGGCCATTTCCAGATTTTCCAGCTTGGGCTGGGAGTTCAAACCTTGCTCCAGAGCCCAAGGAAATCAAAATTCCCGCCAGGACACAGGTCCTAGCCCGGGAGCTGAGGCCTCTCTTCCGGCCTCCCTCCTCTCCAGAGCTCCACAAGGGTTTGGAGTCTCCCTGGAGCTCCCTCCCACCCTTGTTCCCACGGCACCATTCCATGGAATGAGAGGGAGAAACAGGAGGAAACCCCGAACATGATCTGAGCAATCCCCATGGAAAGGGGGATACAGCTCCCACTTTTGGGAATTCCAGGGTTTTTTTGGGAAGGAAGGCTCAGGGTGATAGAGTCTGCGCCCCCCCCGGAGGAGAAGGATTTTCTCCTGTGCCTCGGGACGGGTGCCGGAGGTCAGGGCGGGTGCCCAGGGGTGTTTGGGGTATCCCAACCCCTCTCCTCTCGTTCCCACCTTCTGGGGAATGGAGAAGTGGGACATCCCCCGTCTCTCCTCCACCACTTCCCACGGCGCTCCCGGAAAGCCGTGGAAGAAGAGGTGACCCCAACATCCACGGGCCTGAGGTGACCTCACAGCTCCCACTTTTGGGAATTCCGGGGTTTTTTTTGGGAAGGAAGGCTCAGGGTGATAGAGTCTGCAGCCCCCCCTGGAGGAGAAGGATTTGCTCCTGGGCTGTTTGGGGTTCCAGATTTTCCAGCTTGGGCTGGGAGTTCAAACCTTGCTCCAGAGCCCAAGGAAACCAAAATTCCCGCCGGGACACAGGTCCCAGCCCGGGAGCTGAGGCCTCTCTTCCGGCCTCCCACCTCTCCAGAGCTCCACAAGGGTTTGGAGTCTCCCTGGAGCTCCCTCCCACCCTTGTTCCCATGGCACCATTCCATGGAATGAGAGGGAGAAACAGGAGGAAACCCCGAACCCGCTCTGAGCAATCCCCATGGAAAGGGGGATTCAACTCCCACTTTTGGGAATTCCCTTTTTTTTTTGGGAAGGAAGGCTCAGGGTGATAGAGTCTGCGGCCCCCTCCGGAGGAGAAGAATTTTCTCCTGTGCCTGGGGACGGGTGCTGGAGGTCAGGGTGGGTGCCCGGGGGTGTTTGGGGTATCCCAACCCCTCTCCTCTCGCTCCCACCTTCTGGGGAATGGAGAAGTGGGACATCCCCCGTCTCTCCTCCACCACTTCCCACGGCGCTCCCGGAAAGCCGTGGAAGAAGAGGCAACCCCAACATCCACAGGCCTGAGGCGACCTCACAAACTCCCGGAGAAGAGCCGGATCATCCCGATTTTTGTGTCACCGTGGACAGGCTCCATCATTTTCCCCTCCCAGAGTGCTCCTAAAACCTTGGGAGCCCCGGGTTTTTGAGGCCAGGGCGGCAGGTGGAGGGTGGAAACCCTTTTGATCCCAGAAAGTGCTGGCATCCCTGCCAGGGGCTGGGATTCTCCCGCTGTCAGCGGCTCCCCTGGCCGGCCCCGAGGGGTGGGAAATGCGGGCTCGGGTCCCTTTTTCCTTTGGGAAAGGGTCAGGAAATGCGGGCTCGGGTCCTTTTCCCTCCGGGAAGGGTCGGGAAATGTGGGCTCGGGTCCCTTTTCCTTCAAAGAAGGGCTGGGAAATGCGGGCTCGGGTCCCTTTTCCCTCCGGGAAGGGCCGGGAAATGCGGGCTCGGGTCCCTTTTCCCTCCGGGAAGGGCCAGGGAATGCGGGCTCGGGTCCCTTTTCCCTCCGGGAAGGGCCGGGAAATGCGGGCTCGGGTCCCTTTTCCCTCCGGGAAGGGCCGGGAAATGCGGGCTCGGGTCCCTTTTCCCTCCGGGAAGGGTCGGGAAATGCGGGCTCGGGTCCCTTTTCCCTCCGGGAAGGGCCGGGAAATGCGGGCTCGGGTCCCTTTTCCCTCCGGGAAGGGCCGGGAAATGCGGGCTCGGGTCCCTTTTCCCTCCGGGAAGGGCCGGGAAATGCGGGCTCGGGTCCCTTTTCCCTCCGGGAAGGGCCGGGAAATGCGGGCTCGGGTCCCTTTTCCTTTGGGAAAGGGTCAGGAAATGCGGGCTCGGGTCCCTTTTCCCTCCGGGAAAGGCCGGGAAATGCGGGCTCGGGTCCCTTTTCCCTCCGGGAAGGGCCGGGAAATGCGGGCTCGGGTCCCTTTTCCTTTGGGGAAGGGCCGAGCCACATCTCCCGCCTGGAGCCCCGTGGTGGCCGCTGCCTCCTCTTCGCACCCTTTCTGTTTTCCCTGTTTTGGGAAAGCCATCCCGCCCGGCTGCGGGAAAACCGGGATTCAGTGGGTCAGCAGGAAAGAACAAGCAAGGCTGGCTGCCTTGGCAGCTCCGGGAATTTCACCCGGGATGCGGCCGGAGCTCCGGCTGCTGCTCCCAGGACTGTTGATGTTTGGAAAATCCTCAACAACCCACCCACCCCTCGGTGCTGGCGACTGGAATTCCGCGCTCCCCACTCCCAGGGGAGTGTCCCGATCCCAAGGCTCCGGAGTCATGCTCACTCTTGCCCTCTTGGAGCTTCAGGCTTGGGTTTGATGGAATTATTTTTATTTTTTTTTTTCCCTCTCCTCCTTGATGAGGAGTTTCTTCCAAAAAAATAGAGGGGAGGGAGGAGGAGGAGGTGGTGTGAGCACCTCTCCATCTCTGCTGTCGGGAGGTTTGGAGGATGGCGTTTCCCAGATCCAGGGAATGCTGGCTGACATTTCCCTTCTCGTTTGGGATAAGGGCTTTGCAGGAGTTTCGCCTCCCAGCCCTGCTCCTGATGGGAATCTGCCAGAACGTGGGATGGGGAACACCCAGGGGACCGGGCCTGGGTGGTGTCACCAGGCAGGGCTTGGGACACCTCTGACCGTGTCCTGGTGCTCTGGGGTTGGGAATTTTAACCGAAAACGGAGATTTTATTTTTTTTTTTTCCCCCCGTAGGGATTTTTGGTGGCCCCCGGGGGTGAGGCAGCAGGTGAGCCGGGGTGTGCCAGAGTGAATTCCTGGCTCTCCGCGGAATAAAAAACCCCGGATTTGGCCCTGCAGACCCTGGTGGGTGTCTTGGTTTGGACAGACAGGTTTCTGCCAGGGAAACTGGGGTTCTCCTAGAATGGAGAATGCCAACCCCTCACACTCTGATGAATTATAATTTTACAATCAAGGGCTCTCAGGCAAATATGTTGGGGATAGGAATAACAGTTCTTTACTAGGAAATATTAACAATACAAATGTGATAGGAAACAAAACCACCCAAACAAGCAAATAAACAAATAAACAACAATTTTGGAAAAAACCCTGACAGAATCAGAGTCACAACCTGACCCTGTGATTCAGGATGTTGAGAGCAGTCCAAAAGTAAAGTCCTTCTGAAGTGGCAGACGTGATTCTGTTGGAGCAGAGATGATTCTGTGGAAAAGCGGATCCAGGGGTGGTGAGGAGGGAGATCCGGGAATGGTGAGATGGAATCTGGTGAGATGAAATCCGGTCTTCCTCACAACAGAAATCGGGTGAAAAACTGGCTGCTCTCCTGTCTTGTCAGGGAGGGATGAAGAGGACAATCCTCCTGAGAAGCCCTGGCTCTGGATTGGGGTGGAGAAGGGAAGCAGGATGGCAAGCACAGGAGGCGAAGAAGTTTCTTGCCACCACGGCAGGGGAGGAAGCGCAGAGCGCTGAGCTCCTGCAGCGGGGCAGCCCCGACACCGCCCAGCCTTCTCTCCCGGCCGCCTCCCCTCCCCACATCCCCCACCGCCAGGGCATGGCCCAAACCAATACAGATGTATAGAAATGCAGATGCACCGCACAGGCTGGGGAAAGGTGGCAATGGCCCTATCAAGGTGGGACATCAGGCCCCCAAACAAATGGAAATAGAATACACAAAACCCGGCTCCACAACCCAGGACAGTGGGGTATAACTGGTTTTGGCGCTTAAGAAACGAGGCAGGGAGTGCATCAGTGAAGGCTGCGTGGTGCTCTTGCAGGCAAGAGACCACACTTTTATTTTCTGACTCTTTTTGTACATTTTACAAATTGCCCACCCCAGAGGTGGGACCCTTGGGAACTACTGGTCATTTTCCAGAGACCATCACGGAAGCCCCTCCTCTGGGAACAGATGTGGGAGCTTCGGTGGTTTACAGAAGATAACCTTGTGCATCAACACCGTGCCTGGGAATAGAATTCCCAAAACCAAAACAAGCAGGCACGGGCATAGCAACAGTGGGGGAGCCTTCTTCCCGCCCGTTTATCCCGGCAGTCTCCAAAGGCAGCCCCTTGGAAAACAGCGGGGGCCGAAAAGCCTGGCAGGGAAAAAAAAAAAATAAAATAAATCCACCAAAGAGGAAAGCTTTGATATTCCCGGCGTCGGGAATGGCCGGCCAGGAGAAGGGTCTGGTACAACTCCAGCCGAACGCGGTGCCCCCACACAGCCCCTCTGTGGGTCATGAAAGCTTTAGGGGCGACGGCTGGGGAAGAGGAAAAAGGACGGCTCCTACTACTGCTCTTACTACTGCTCTTACTACTGCTCTTACTGCTCTTACTACTGCTCTTACTACTGCTCGTACTACTGCTCTTACTACTGCTCTTACTATTGCTACTACTGCTCCTACTACTGCTCTTACTACTCTTACTGCTCCTACTACTGCTCTTACTACTCTCACTGCTCTTACTACTGCTCTTACTACTGTTCCTACTACTGCTCTTACTACTGCTCTTACTACTGCTCTTACTACTGCTCTTACTACTCTCACTGCTTACTACTGCTCTTACTACTGCTCTTACCACTCTCACTGCTCTTAGTACTGCTCTTACTACTCTCACTGCTCCTACTACTGCTCTTACTACTGCTCTTACTACTCTTACTGCTCTTACTACTGCTCTTACTACTGCTCCTACTACTGCTCTTACTACTCTCACTGCTCCTACTACTGCTCTTACTACTGCTCTTACTACTCTCACTGCTCTTACTACTGCTCTTCCTACTCTCACTGCTGTTACTACTCTTACTGCTCTTACTACTCTTACTGCTCCTACTACTGCTCTTACTATTACTGCTCTTACTACTCTCACTGCTTTTACTACTGCTCTTACTACTGCTCCTACTACTGCTCCTACTACTCTCACTGCTCCTACTCCTCTCACTGCTCCTCCTACTCTCACTGCTCCTGCTCTTCAGCCTCTCTCTTGCTCTTCTCTCTCTCTACTCCGAGTTGCAGCCGCCGCTCTCAGCAGAGCCCCCTCACCCAGCCCCTCTGCACTAAACCACACGCTCCAGGACCCGCCCTGACTCCAGCGATCCCTCATCCCCCCCGCTCCCACAGCCGACCCTAAAATCCCTTAGGATCTCTCTCTCCCGACCCTAAAATCCCTTGGGATCTCTCTCTCCCGGCCCTAAAATCCCTCAGGATCTCTCTCTCCCAACCCTAAAATCCCTCAGGATCTCTCTCTCCCGGCCCTAAAATCCCTTAGGATCTCTCTCTCCCGGCCCTAAAATCCCTTAGGATCTCTCTCTCCCGACCCTAAAATCCCTTAGGATCTCTCTCTCCCGGCCCTAAAATCCCTTAGGATCTCTCTCTCCCGGCTCTAAAATCCCTTAGGATCTCTCTCTCCCGACCCTAAAATCCCTTAGGATCTCTCTCTCCCGACCCTAAAATCCTTTAGGATCTCTCTCTCCTGACCCTAAAATCCCTTAGGATCTCTCTCTCCCGACCCTAAAATCCCTTAGGATCTCTCTCTCCCAACCCTAAAATCCCTTAGGATCTCTCTCTCCCGGCTCTAAAATCCCTTAGGATCTCTCTCTCCCGACCCTAAAATCCCTTAGGATCTCTCTCTCCCGGCCCTAAAATCCCTTAGGATCTCTCTCTCCCAGCCCTAAAATCCCTTAGGATCTCTCTCTCCCGGCTCTAAAATCCCTTAGGATCTCTCTCTCCCGGCCCTAAAATCCCTTAGGATCTCTCTCTCCCGGCTCTAAAATCCCTTAGGATCTCTCTCTCCCGACCCTAAAATCCCTTAGGATCTCTCTCTCCCGACCCTAAAATCCCTTAGGATCTCTCTCTCCCGACCCTAAAATCCCTTGGGATCTCTCTCTCCCAACCCTAAAATCCCTTAGGATCTCTCTCTCCCGACCCTAAAATCCCTTAGGATCTCTCTCCCCCGACCCTAAAATCCCTCAGGATCTCTCTCTCCCGACCCTAAAATCCCTTAGGATCTCTCTCTCCCGACCCTAAAATCCCTTGGGATCTCTCTCTCCCGGCCCTAAAATCCCTTGGGATCTCTCTCTCCCGACCCTAAAATCCCTCGGGATCTCTCTCTCCCGGCCCTAAAATCCCTTGGGATCTCTCTCTCCCGACCCTAAAATCCCTTAGGATCTCTCTCTCCCGGCCCTAAAATCCCTTGGGATCTCTCTCTCCCGACCCTAAAATCCCTCGGGATCTCTCTCTCCCACCCTAAAATCCCTTGGGATCTCTCTCTCCCGGCCCTAAAATCCCTTAGGATCTCTCTCTCCCGACCCTAAAATCCCTTAGGATCTCTCTCTCCCGACCCTAAAATCCCTTAGGATCTCTCTCTCCCGACCCTAAAATCCCTTGGGATCTCTCTCTCCCGACCCTAAAATCCCTCAGGATCTCTCTCTCCTGACCCTAAAATCCCTCAGGATCTCTCTCTCCCGGCCCTAAAATCCCTTAGGATCTCTCTCTCCCGACCCTAAAATCCCTTGGGATCTCTCTCTCCCGGCCCTAAAATCCCTTGGGATCTCTCTCTCCCGGCCCTAAAATCCCTCGGGATCTCTCTCTCCCGACCCTAAAATCCCTCGGGATCTCTCTCTCCCGACCCTAAAATCCCTTAGGATCTCTCTCTCCCGGCCCTAAAATCCCTTAGGATCTCTCTCTCCTGACCCTAAAATCCCTTAGGATCTCTCTCTTCCGGCCCTAAAATCCCTTAGGATCTCTCTCTCCTGACCCTAAAATCCCTTAGGATCTCTCTCTCCCGACCCTAAAATCCCTTGGGATCTCTCTCTCCCAGCCCTAAAATCCCTTAGGATCTCTCTCTCCCGGCCCTAAAATCCCTTAGGATCTCTCTCTCCCGACCCTAAAATCCCTTAGGATCTCTCTCTCCCGGCCCTAAAATCCCTTGGGATCTCTCTCTCCCGGCCCTACAAGCCCTGAGCTCCCCTCTGGAACCCCACAGAGTGAATTCCTGGCTCTCCGTGGATAAAAAATCCCCGGATTTGGGCCTGCAGACCCTGGTGGTGGGGGAGCCTTCTTCCCGCCCGTTTATCCCGGCAGTCTCCCAAGGCAGCCCCTTGGAAAGCAGCGGGGGCCGAAAAGCCCGGCAGGGAAAAAAAAACAAAAAAAAAATAAATCCACCAAAGAGGAAAGCTTTGATATTCCCGGTGTCGGGAATGGCCGGCCAGGAGAAGGGTCTGGCACAACTGCCGCCGAGCTCGGTGCCCCCACACAGCCCCTCTGTGGGTCATGAAAGCTTTAGGGGCGACGGCTGGGGAAGAGGAAAAAGGACTGCTCTTGCTCTTACTACTGCTCTTACTGCTCTTACTACTGCTCTTACTGCTGCTCTTACTGCTCTTACTTCTGCTCTTACTACTGCTCCTACTACTGCTCTTACTACTGCTCTTACTACTGCTCTTACTACTGCTCCTACTACTGCTCTTACTACTGCTCTTACTACTGCTCTTACTACTGCTCTTACTGCTCTCACTGCTCCTACTACTGCTCTTATTACTGCTCTTACTACTGCTCTTACTACTGCTCTTACTACTCTCACTGCTCCGACTACTGCTCTTACTACTCATACTGTTCTTACTACTGCTCTTACTACTCTCACTGCTCTTACTACTCTCACTGTTCTTACTACTCTCACTGCTCCTACTGCTCTCACTGCTTCTACTGCTCTCACTGCTGTTACTACTGCTCTTACTACTCTCACTGCTCTTACTACTCTTACTGCTCCTACTACTCTCACTTTACAAATGTGACCGCTTAGGTTTTGAGGATATGAAACCTGTGGGTGAAATAGAATTGAAAGCGAGTTTGGATGTTTAGAGCTTTAGTCACGCCTACTACTACGCTCCTACTACTCTCACTGTTCTTACTACTCTCACTGCTCCTACTACTCTCACTGCTGTTACTACTCCCACTGCTCTTACTACTCTCACTGCTCCTACTACTCTTACTGCTGTTACTACTCTCACTGCTCCTACTACTCTTACTGCTCTTACTACTCTCACTGCTCCTACTACTTTCACTGCTCTTACTACTCTCACTGCTCCTACTACTGCTCTTACTACTCTCACTGCTCCTGCTACTCTCACTGCTCTTACTACTCTCACTGCTCTTACTACTCTTACTGCTGTTACTACTCTCACTGCTCCTGCTCTTCAGCCTCTCTCTTGCTCTACTCTCCCTCTACTCCGAGTTGCAGCCGCAGCTCTCAGCAGAGCCCCCTCACCCAGCCCCTCTGCACTAAACCACACGCTCCAGGACCCGCCCTGACTCCAGCGATCCCTCATCCCCCCGGCTCCCACAGCCGACCCTAAAATCCCTTAGGATCTCTCTCTCCCGGCCCTAAAATCCCTTGGGATCTCTCTCTCCCGACCCTAAAATCCCTCAGGATCTCTCTCTCCGACCCTAAAATCCCTTAGGCTCTTTCTCTCCCGGCCCTAAAATCCCTTAGGATCTCTCTCTCCCGACCCTAAAATCCCTTAGGATCTCTCTCTCCCGACCCTAAAATCCCTTGGGATCTCTCTCTCCCGGCCCTAAAATCCCTTAGGATCTCTCTCTCCTGACCCTAAAATCCCTTAGGATCTCTCTCTCCCGACCCTAAAATCCCTTGGGATCTCTCTCTCCCGACCCTACAAGCCCTTAGGATCTCTCTCTCCCGGCCCTAAAATCCCTTAGGATCTCTCTCTCCCGACCCTACAAGCCCTTAGGATCTCTCTCTCCCGGCCCTAAAATCCCTTAGGATCTCTCTCTCCCGACCCTAAAATCCCTCAGGATCTCTCTCTCCCAACCCTAAAATCCCTCAGGATCTCTCTCTCCCGATCCTAAAATCCCTTAGGATCTCTCTCTCCCGACCCTAAAATCCCTTAGGATCTCTCTCTCCCGACCCTAAAATCCCTCGGGATCTCTCTCTCCCGACCCTAAAATCCCTTGGGATCTCTCTCTCCCGACCCTAAAATCCCTTGGGATCTCTCTCTCCCGACCCTAAAATCCCTTAGGATCTCTCTCTCCCGACCCTAAAATCCCTTAGGATCTCTCTCTCCCGACCCTAAAATCCCTTAGGATCTCTCTCTCCCGACCCTAAAATCCCTTAGGATCTCTCTCTCCCGGCCCTAAAATCCCTTAGGATCTCTCTCTCCCGGCCCTAAAATCCCTTAGGATCTCTCTCTCCCGGCTCTAAAATCCCTTAGGATCTCTCTCTCCCGACCCTAAAATCCCTTAGGATCTCTCTCTCCCGACCCTAAAATCCCTTAGGATCTCTCTCTCCCGACCCTAAAATCCTTTAGGATCTCTCTCTCCCGACCCTAAAATCCCTTAGGATCTCTCTCTCCCGACCCTAAAATCCCTTGGGATCTCTCTCTCCCGACCCTAAAATCCCTTAGGATCTCTCTCTCCCGACCCTAAAATCCCTCGGGATCTCTCTCTCCCGACCCTAAAATCCCTCAGGATCTCTCTCTCCCAGCCCTAAAATCCCTTAGGATCTCTCCCTCCCGACCCTAAAATCCCTTGGGATCTCTCTCTCCCGACCCTAAAATCCCTTAGGATCTCTCTCTCCCGACCCTAAAATCCCTCAGGATCTCTCTCTCCCGACCCTAAAATCCCTTGGGATCTCTCTCTCCCGGCCCTAAAATCCCTTAGGATCTCTCTCTCCCGACCCTAAAATCCCTCAGGATCTCTCTCTCCCGACCCTAAAATCCCTCAGGATCTCTCTCTCCCGACCCTAAAATCCCTTGGGATCTCTCTCTCCCGGCCCTAAAATCCCTTAGGATCTCTCTCTCCCGGCCCTAAAATCCCTTAGGATCTCTCTCTCCCGGCCCTAAAATCCCTCAGGATCTCTCTCTCCCGACCCTAAAATCCCTCAGGATCTCTCTCTCCCGACCCTAAAATCCCTTGGGATCTCTCTCTCCCGGCCCTAAAATCCCTTAGGATCTCTCTCTCCCGGCCCTAAAATCCCTTAGGATCTCTCTCTCCCGGCCCTAAAATCCCTTAGGATCTCTCTCTCCTGACCCTAAAATCCCTTAGGATCTCTCTCTTCCGGCCCTAAAATCCCTTGGGATCTCTCTCTCCCAGCCCTAAAATCCCTTAGGATCTCTCTCTCCCGGCCCTACAAGCCCTGAGCTCCCCTCTGGAACCCCACAGAGTGAATTCCTGGCTCTCCGTGGATAAAAAATCCCCGGATTTGGGCCTGCAGACCCTGGTGGTGGGGGAGCCTTCTTCCCGCCCGTTTATCCCGGCAGTCTCCCAAGGCAGCCCCTTGGAAAGCAGCGGGGCCCGAAAAGCCCGGCAGGGAAAAAAAAACAACCAAAAAAATTAAATCCACCAAAGAGGAAAGCTTTGATATTCCCGGCGTCGGGAATGGCCGGCCAGGAGAAGGGTCTGGCACAACTGCCGCCGAGCTCGGTGCCCCCACACAGCCCCTCTGTGGGTCATGAAAGCTTTAGGGGCGACGGCTGGGGAAGAGGAAAAAGGACTGCTCTTGCTCTTACTACTGCTCTTACTGCTCTTACTACTGCTCTTACTACTGCTCTTACTGCTGCTCTTACTACTGCTCCTACTACTGCTCTTACTACTGCTCTTACTGCTCTTACTACTGCTCTTACTACTGCTCTTACTACTCTCACTGCTCCTACTACTGCTCTTACTACTGCTCTTACTACTGCTCTTACTACTGCTCTTACTACTCTCACTGCTCCTACTACTGCTCTTACTACTCTCACTGCTCTTACTACTCTCGCTGCTCCTACTACTCTCACTGCTCTTACTACTCTCACTGTTCTTACTACTCCCACTGCTCTTACTACTCTCACTGCTCCTACTGCTCTCACTGCTCCTACTGCTCTCACTGCTGTTACTACTGCTCTTACTACTCTCACTGCTCTTACTACTCTCACTGCTCCTACTACTCTCACTTTACAAAAGTGACTGCTTAGGTTTTGAGAATATGAAACCTGTGGGTGAAATAGAATTGAAAGCGAGTTTGGATGTTTAGAGCTTTAGTCACTCCTACTACTACGCTCCTACTACTGCGCTCCTACTACTCTCACTGTTCTTACTACTCTTACTGCTCTTACTACTCTTACCGCTCCTACTACTCTCACTGCTCCTACTACTCTCACTGTTCTTACTCCTCTCCCTGCTCCTACTACTCTCACTGCTGTTACTACTCCCACTGCTCTTACTACTCTCACTGCTCCTGCTCTTCAGCCTCTCTCTTGCTCTTCTCTCTCTCTACTCCGAGTTGCAGCTGCCGCTCTCAGCAGACCCCCCTCACCCAGCCCCTCTGCACTAACCCACACGCTCCAGGACCCGCCCTGACTCCAGCGATCCCTCATCCCCCCCGCTCCCACAGCCGACCCTAAAATCCCTTAGGATCTCTCTCTCCCAGCCCTAAAATCCCTTAGGATCTCTCTCTCCCGACCCTAAAATCCCTTGGGATCTCTCTCTCCCGACCCTAAAATCCCTTGGGATCTCTCTCTCCCGGCCCTAAAATCCCTTAGGATCTCTCTCTCCCGACCCTAAAATCCCTTGGGATCTCTCTCTCCCGACCCTAAAATCCCTTAGGATCTCTCTCTCCCGGCCCTAAAATCCCTCAGGATCTCTCTCTCCCGGCCCTAAAAGCCCTTACGATCTCTCTCTCCCGACCCTAAAATCCCTTAGGATCTCTCTCTCCCGGCCCTAAAATCCCTCAGGATCTCTCTCTCCCGACCCTAAAATCCCTTAGGATCTCTCTCTCCTGACCCTACAAGCCCTTAGGATCTCTCTCTCGACCCTAAAATCCCTTGGGATCTCTCTCGCCCGGCCCTAAAATCCCTTAGGATCTCTCTCTCCCGACCCTAAAATCCCTTGGGATCTCTCTCTCCCGGCCCTACAAGCCCTGAGCTCCCCTCTGGAACCCCACAGGATCCCCAAACTCTGGGACGCTTCCCCCATCCCCAAATCCTTGGTTTGGGGCCCCCCAAATCCCCAATTTGGGGTCTCCAAGTGTCGAGTCGGTGCCTGTGGGGCAAAAAACTCCCTTCCATCTCAGTGGGCTGTGTCTGTAAAAGGCGGGTTAATAACCCCTAATTACCAACCTGTGCCAATTAACGAGCCGGGCCCCTTTGAAGGCGGGAGGCGTCGGGGGAGCGCCGGGCCATTCCCGCCGAGTGTGGTTTTCATCTGGGCCCGGTTGGGTTTTACAAATTGGGAGCTCTGCTCCCTGCGGACGGCGCGGCGCTAATTAGACCGGGGGAAGGGGGAAGGAAATGAAGGTTTGCAGTGTTGGGAAGCCGGGTAATTTGAGGGTGCTTGGCTTTAATTGCGTCTGCGAGGACACCGGGGGAAGGTGTAACGAGCTGGGAGCGCTTGAACTCGGCTTTTATGGGTCCCTTAAAGCCCGGCCTCTGCAAAGGCACAGAATGCCAGTAAAAGAGTGGAGAACTCGACCTTTCTTTAATTTAATTTCATTTTATTTGTTTTTATTTTATTTTATTTTATTTTATTTTATTTTATTTTATTTTTTTTTTCATTTTATTTTATTTATTTTATTTCATTTCATTTTATTTCATTTTATTTGTTTTTATTTTATTTTATTTTATTTTGTTTTATTTTTTATTTTATTTTATTTTATTATTTTATTTCATTTTATTTCATTTTATTTTATTTTATTTTATTTCATTTCATTTCATTTCATTTTATTATATTTTATTTTTATTTTATTTCATTTTATTTCATTTCATTTTATTTTATTTTATTTTATTTATTTTATTTCATTTCATTTCATTTCATTTCATTTGTTTTTATTTTATTTTATTTTATTTTATTTTATTTATTTTATTTTATTTTATTTTATTATTTTATTTTATTTCATTTTATTTTATTTTATTTTATTTTATTTTATTTTATTTTATTTTATTTTATTTTATTTTTATTTTTATTTTTATTTTATTATTTTATTTCATTTTATTTCATTTTATTTCATTTTATTTTATTTTATTTTATTTTATTTTAATTTTTTGGGGGGAGTGGGGTGCGGGGGCGGCGGCGGTGAATGCCGAGGTGAAATAATTCCTCTTTATCCCGCTTCATGCCGCCCTCCTCCTCCTCCTCCTCCTCCATAAATCCCGGGGCACTTCACAAAAAAAAAAAAAAACCTAAAAAAACCCCAACAAACACATTTGGGAAACACAAAGCAGGGAAGGGAGGTGCTGGGATTTGCCCAGGGTCACGTACACGAGGCTTTGGCCCCGCCAGGAACATGTGGCCGTTCAGGAAAACAGGTGGAAAACACGCTGCGGACACTTCCCTCATTTTCGGGCTTGTGTGGGGTTTTTTGGTTTTTTTGGGTTTTTTTGGGGTTTTTTTTCCCCCCATTTCAGCCAATTCCTATCGATTTGAGCCGGTTTAGGAAAACAGGTGGAAAACACGCTGCGGACACTTTCCTCATTTTCGGGCTTGTGTGGGGTTTTTTGGGGTTTTTTTTTTGGGTTTTTTTTCCCCATTTCAGCCAATTCCTATCGATTTGAGCCGGTTTAGGAAAACAGGTGGAAAACCCGCTGCGGACACTTTCCTCATTTTCGGGATCATGTGGGGTTTTTTGTTTTTTTGGGGGGTTTTTTTGGGGTTTTTTTCCCCATTTCAGCCAATTCCTATCGATTTGAGCCGGTTTAGGAAAACAGGTGGAAAACACGCTGCGGACACTTCCCTCATTTTCGGGCCTGTGTGGGGTTTTTTGGTTTTTTGGGGGTTTTTTTGGGGTTTTTTTTTCCCCATTTCAGCCAATTCCTATCGATTTGAGCCGGTTTAGGAAAACAGGTGGAAAACACGCTGCGGACACTTCCCTCATTTTCGGGCTTGTGGGAGTTTTTTGTTTTTTGGGGTTTTTGGGGGTTTTTTGGGGTTTTTTTTCCCCATTTCAGCCAATTCCTATCGATTTGAGCCGGTTTAGGAAAACAGGTGGAAAACACGCTGCGTACACTTCCCTCATTTTCGGGCTTGTGTGGGGTTTTTTGGTTTTTTGGGGTTTTTTTGGGTTTTTTTGGGTTTTTTTTCCCCATTTCAGCCAATTCCTATCGATTTGAGCCGGTTTAGGAAAACAGGTGGAAAACACGCTGCGGACACTTCCCTCATTTTCGGGATCGTGTGGGGTTTTTTTGTTTTTTGGGGGGTTTTTTGGGTTTTTTTCCCCCCATTTCAGCCAATTCCTATCGATTTGAGCCGGTTTAGGAAAACAGGTGGAAAACATGCTGCGGACACTTTCCTCATTTTCGGGCTTGTGTGGGGTTTTTTGTTTTTTGGGGTTTTTTGAGGTTTTTTTCCCCCCATTTCAGCCAATTCCTATCGATTTGAGCCGGTTTAGGAAAACAGGTGGAAAACACGCTGCGGACACTTCCCTCATTTTCGGGCCTGTGTGGGGTTTTTTGTTTTTTGTGGGGTTTTTTTTTGGTTTTTTTTTCCCATTTCAGCCAATTCCTATCGATTTGAGCCGGTTTTAGGGTCCGAAGCGAAGCTTTTCCAGGGTTTGTTGGGCTGGGATCGGTCTGGCTCCGGCACCGGGAGGGATGTGGATCCAGAGGAGATCAGAGGGATGGAGCAGCTCTGCTGGGAGGAAAAGCTGGGAGAGCTGGGAATGTCCAGCCTGGAGAGGAGAAGCTTTGGGGCGACCACATTCCAGTGCCTGAAGGAGCTGCAGGATGAGCTGGAGAGAGACTTTGGATAAAGGATGGAGGGACGGGACACAGGGAATGGCTCCCCACTGGCCGAGGGCAGGGATGGGTGGGATATCAGGAGGGAATTCTCCCCATCTGAGGCTGGGGAATAAACCTGGGAATCCCCAGGTGGAATCTTTGAGGAGAGCGCTCGGAAGAGCCGGACTGGGGGAGCTGTGGTTTGCTCTGGGGAGGTTTTGGGGAGGGGAGGAATTAGGGGCTGGAAAAATCCTGGATGTGGTTCCGGACACTGGCTGTGGGCCGGGAGCGTTGGAGAGCTGTGGCCGTCCTCCCTCAGGCTCTGGAAAGATTCCGAGAACACCCCTGGAATCTCCCTCAGGCTCCAGAAAGTTTCTGAGAAACTTTGGAATCTCCCTCAGGAGAATCTCCTGGAATCTCCCTCAGGCTCCGGAAAGATTCCAAGAACACCTCTGGAATCTCCCTCAGGCTCCAGAAAGTTTCTGGGAATACCCCTGGAATCTCCCTCAGGCTCCAGAAAGATTCTGAGAACACCCCCTGGAATCTCCCTCACGCTCCAGAAAGATTCCAAGAACACCCCTGGAATCTCCCTCAGGCTCCGGAAAGATTCCGAGAACACCTCTGGAATCTCCCTCAGGCTCCAGAAAGATTCCGAGAACACCTCTGGAATCTCCCTCAGGCTCCGGAAAGATTCCGAGAACACCTCTGGAATCTCCCTCAGGCTCCGGAAAGATTCCAAGAACACCTCTGGAATCTCCTTCAGGCTCCAGAAAGATTCCGAGAACACCCCTGGAATCTCCCTCAGGCTCCGGAAAGATTCCATAACACCTCTGGAATCTCCCTCAGGTTCCGGGAAGATTCCGAGAACACCCCTGGAATCTCCTTCAGGCTCCAGAAAGATTCCAAGAACACCCCCTGGGATCTCCCTCAGGCTCCAGAAAGATTCCAAGAACACCCCCTGGAATCTCCCTCAGGCTCCAGAAAGTTTCTGAGAAACTTTGGAATCTCCCTCAGGATCTCCTGGAATCTCCCTCAGGCTCCGGAAAGATTCCGAGAACAACCCTGGAATCTCCTTCAGGCTCCAGAAGGATTCCGAGAACACCCCTGGAACCTCCCTCAGGCTCCGGAAAGATTCCAAGAACACCTCTGGAATCTCCCTCAGGCTCCGGAAAGATTCCATAACACCTCTGGAATCTCCCTCAGGTTCCGGGAAGATTCCGAGAACACCCCTGGAATCTCCCTCAGGCTCCAGAAAGATTCCAAGAACACCCCTGGAATCTCCCTCAGGCTCCAGAAAGATTCCAAGAACACCCCTGGAATCTCCCTCAGGCTCCAGAAAGATTCCGAGAACACCTCTGGAATCTCCCTCAGGCTCCGGAAAGATTCCAAGAACACCTCTGGAATCTCCCTCAGACTCCGGAAAGATTCCGAGAACACCCCTGGAATCTCCCTTAGGGTCCGGAAAGATTCCAAGAACACCTCTGGAATCTCCCTTAGGGTCCGGAAAGATTCCGAGAACACCTCTGGACTCTCCCTCAGGCTCCAGAAAGATTCTGAGAAACTTTGGAATCTCCCTCAGGAGAATCTCCTGGAATCTCCCTCAGGCTCCGGAAAGATTCCGAGAACACCCCTGGAATCTCCCTCAGGCTCCAGAAAGATTCTGAGAAACTTTGGAATCTCCCTCAGGAGAATCTCCTGGAATCTCCCTCAGGCTCTGGAAAGATTCCAGGAACACCCCTGGAATCTCCCTCAGGCTCCAGAAAGTTTCTGAGAAACTTTGGAATCTCCCTCAGGAGAATCTCCTGGAATCTCCCTCAGGCTCCAGAAAGATTCCGAGAACACCCCTGGAATCTCCCTCAGGCTCCGGAAAGATTCCGAGAACACCCCTGGAATCTCCTTCAGGCTCCGGAAAGATTCCGAGAACACCCCCTGGAATCTCCCTCAGGCTCCGGAAAGATTCCAAAAACTCTCCCTGGAATCTCCCTCAGGCTCCAGAAAGATTCCGAGAACACCCCTGGAATCTCCCTCAGGCTCCAAAAAGATTCCAAGAACACCCCTGGAATCTCCCTCAGGCTCCGGAAAGATTCCGAGAACACTCCCTGGAATCTCCCTCAGGCTCCAGAAAGATTCCAAGAACACCTCTGGAATCTCCCTCAGGCTCCAGAAAGATTCCAAGAACACCTCTGGAATCTCCCTCAGGCTCCAGAAAATTTCTGAGAAACTTTGGAGTCTCCCTCAGGAGAATCTCCTGGAATCTCCCTCAGGCTCCGGAAAGATTCCAAGAACACCCCTGGAATCTCCCTCAGGCTCCAGAAAGATTCCAAGAACACCTCTGGAATCTCCCTCAGGCTCCGGAAAGATTCCGAGAACACCTCTGGAATCTCCCTCAGGCTCCAGAAAGATTCCAGGAACACCTCTGGAATCTGATGGGTTTGGAGCAGGCTTGACTGGGAGCTGCTTGGAGGTGATGAAGGTGGAGAAGGGAAGGTTTTGGGGCAATCTGTGGGAATTCGTGGATCCCGAAGATCTGGGATTTCTTCCCAGGTCTTCAGAGACTCCGGAGTGACCGGAGCGTGTTTGTCCGGTGAAAAGTGGGATCCTGGAATGGTTTGGGATGGACCTCAAAGCTCCTCCGGTCCCACCCTTGGCCGTGGGACACTTCCCACCATCCCGGGTGGATCCCTGTCCATCCAGCCTGGCCTTGGACACTCCCAGGGATTCAGGGACATCGCCTCCTCCGCAGGATTTGCACGGAAATGAGGAGAAATTTCCCACCCCTTTTGGGAAAGGGAACCATAACAACGCTCCCAGTGTCCAGAGCCACATCCAGCATTTTTCCAGCCCCTAATTCCTCCCCTCCAAAACCTCCTCAGAGCAAACCACAGCTCCCCCAGTCCGGCTCTTCCGAGCGCTTTCCTCAAAGATTCCACCTGGGGATTCCCAGGTTCTGCAGATCTGCCTTTGCCTCTCCTTGTCCTCTGTGGGGCGGGGAATTCCCGGTCTGGCTCTCCTGGGATAATCCCGGTGTTCCATGGCCCTTCCTGGAGGGACAGGACGTTGTCCCTGGGGGCTGCTGCCTTCAGCTCTCCCTTGCTGGGCTGGGAGCCCTCGGCTCTTTGACGGCGCCGTCCTGGCTCCCGCTGCGGATCTTTGATGATTCCCAAATGAAAATTCCAGTTTTTCCAAGGCAGCTCCAGCTCTCCGAATGCGGGAGGTGCGGTCATTGATCGGGAACGGTCGTTTCTTCCGGCTTCTCCAGGAGAGCTGCCTCGGCTTTGCTCCAGGAACAAAGCTCCTCACGGCGCTTCCTGTGCTCCGGGTGGTTTCAGGAATTTATTTCATTTTTAATGGGCACCCCCTCCCCCCGGAGCAGATCCCGATGGGAATTCATCAGCTGGTTCCACCTGGAGAAGGGAAAACTCCCGGGAATGCTCCGAGTGCCTGCAGGGGCTCCAGGAGAGCTGGAAAGGGGCTGGGGACAAGGGCTGCAGGGACAGGAGACAGGGAATGGCTTCCCACTGGGAAAAGTGACATTGAGCTGGGATTGGGGCAGGAATTCCTGGCTGGGCTGGAATTCCCAGCTTGGCTGGGGCTGCCCCTGGATCCCTGGCAGTGCCCAAGGTCTGGTTGGATGGATTTGGATCTGCCTGGGACAGTGGGAGGTGGCCCTGCCCATGGATGGGGTTGGAATGGGATGGGATTTAAGGTCCCTTCCAACCCAAACCATTCCAGGATTCTGGAGCTCTTTTGCTCTGGGAGAGCTGGGAATGTTCCCCTGGAGAAGGGAAAACTCCAGGGAATGCTCCGAGTGCCTGCAGGGGCTCCAGGAGAGCTGGAGAGGGGCTGGGGACAAGGGCTGCAGGGACAGGAGACAGGGAATGGCTTCCCACTGGGAAAAGGGAGCTGGGGCTGGGAGCTTGGGCAGGAATTCCTGGCTGGGCTGGAATTCCCAGCTTGGCTGGGGCTGCCCCTGGATCCCTGGCAGTGCCCAAGGCTGGATTGGGACATTGGGGCTTGGATCCAAAGTGTCCCTGCCCGTGGCACTGGATGAATTTTAAATCCCTCCTTCCCCCCCGGCCCATTCCAGGATTCAGGAATGACTGAACCCCCGGAGAGCCGGGCACTCAGCCTCGGGTGATCCCAGCAGCCCGGTGCCTTTCCAAGCGGAGCCATCCACCTCCTCCTGGGATTCGGGGGAAGCCCGGGAAGGGCTCCCAGCCCCGCAGCGCTCCACGGTACCATGGACAGCGCTGCCAGCACCCCGCCACCCTTTTTGGGAAAGGGAACCATAAAAAGGGGAATTTTTGGGAAAGGGAATGACAATAAGAGGTATTTTGGGAGAGGAAACCATAATAAGGGGAATTTTTGGGAAAGGGAACCACAATAAGCGGAATTTTTGGGAAAGGGAGCCATAATAAGCAGAATTTTTGGGAAAGGGAACCATGATAAGAGGAATTTTTGGGAAAGGGAACCATAATAAGGGGAATTTTTGGGAAAGGAAACCATAATAAGAGGTATTTTGGGAAAGAGAACCATGATAAGAGGAATTTTTGGACAAGGGAATGGCAATAAGAGGAATTTTTGGGAAAGGGAACGACAGTAAAGGAATTATTGGGAAAGGGAACCATAATAAGGGGAATTTTTGGGAAAAAGAACCATAATAAGCAGAATTTTTGGGAAAGGGAATGACAATAAGGGGAATTTTTGAGAAAGAGAACCATAATAAGCGGAATTTTTGGGAAAGAGAACCATATTAAGAGGTATTTTTTGGGAAAGGGAACCGTAATAAGCGGAATTTTTGGGAAAGGGCCCTTTCCCAAAAATTTTTTGGGAACTTTTGGGCAAGGGAACCATAATAAGGGGAATTTTTGGGAAAGGGAACGACAATAAGAGGTATTTTTGGGAAAGGGAACCATAATAAGCGGAGTTTTTGGGAAAGGGAACCATAATCAGAGGTGTTTTGGGGTTCAGCACAACCAGGGGAGCCGTGGCTGCCCCTGGATCCCTGGAAGTGTCCAAGGCCAGGCTGGACAGCGCTTGGAGCAGCCTGGGATAGGGGAAGGAATGGGGTGGGAGGAGAAGACCTTCAAGGTCCCTCCAACCCAAACTATTTTTAGAGGCCCACGGCTGATTCCTGGAGGTGGGAATGTCCCAGGAATTCTCTAAAGGCTCACGGAGCTCGCTCTGGGAGCAGAGGGAGGTTCCCCCTCCCTGGAATTCCCTCGGCTCGCTGGGACAAAGGAGCGCTGGGAGCGGATCCGTGACACTCTCAGGTCCAACACCTGTCATTCATGATGGTTTTAGTTTTGAGCTAATTTTATAACTTTTTCTGGCTAAGGCACCAATTAACGTGATGGTTTCACTAATTAGCGTGATGGTTTCACCAATAAACGTGATGGTTTCACTAATTAACGTGATGGTTTCACTAATAAACGTGATGGTTTCACCAATAAACGTGATGGTTTCACCAATTAACGTGATGGTTTCATCAATTAACATGATGGTTTCACCAATTAATGTGATGGCTTCACTAATTAGCGTGATGGTTTCACCAATTAACGTGATGGTTTCACGAATAAACGTGATGGTTTCACCAATAAATGTGATGGTTTCACTAATTAACGTGATGGTTTCACCAATAAACGTGATGGTTTCACCAATTAGTGTGATGGTTTCACCAATTAACGTGATGGTTTCACCAATTAACGTGATGGTTTCATCAATTAACATGATGGTTTCACCAATTAATGTGATGGCTTCACTAATTAGCGTGATGGTTTCACCAATTAACGTGATGGTTTCACGAATAAACGTGATGGTTTCACCAATTAACGTGATGGTTTTACCAATAAACGTGATGGTTTCACCAATAAACGTGATGGTTTCACTAATTAGCGTGATGGTTTCACTAATTAACGTGATGGTTTCACCAATAAACGTGATGGTTTCACCAATTAGCGTGATGGTTTCACTAATTAACGTGATGGTTTCACCAATTAACGTGATGGTTTCACTAATAAACGTGATGGTTTCACCAATTAACGTGATGGTTTCACCAATAAACGTGATGGTTTCACCAAAAAACGTGATGGTTTCACCAATTAATGTGATGGTTTCACCAATTAACGTGATGGTTTCACTAATTAGCGTGATGGTTTCACCAATTAACGTGATGGTTTCACCAATTAGCATGATGGTTTCACCAATAAATGTGATGGTTTCACTAATTAGCGGGATGGTTTCACCAATAAACGTGATGGTTTCACTAATTAACGTGATGGTTTCACCAATTAGCGTGATGGTTTCACCAATTAACGTGATGGTTTCACCAATAAACGTGATGGTTTCACTAATTAGCGTGATGGTTTCACCAATTAACGTGATGGTTTCACCAATTAACGTGATGGTTTCACTAATTAGCGTGATGGTTTCACCAATTAACGTGATGGTTTCATCAATTAACGTGATGGTTTCACCAATTAATGTGATGGTTTCACTAATTAGCGTGATGGTTTCACCAATTAACGTGATGGTTTCACCAATAAACGTGATGGTTTCACCAATTAGCGTGATGGTTTCACTAATTAACGTGATGGTTTCACCAATAAACGCGATGGTTTCACCAATAAACGTGATGGTTTCACCAATTAGCGTGATGGTTTCACCAATTAACGTGATGGTTTCACCAATAAACGTGATGGTTTCACTAATTAGCGTGATGGTTTCACCAATTAACGTGATGGTTTCACCAATTAACGTGATGGTTTCACTAATTAGCGTGATGGTTTCACCAATTAACGTGATGGTTTCATCAATTAACGTGATGGTTTCACCAATTAATGTGATGGTTTCACTAATTAGCGTGATGGTTTCACCAATTAACGTGATGGTTTCACCAATAAACGCGATGGTTTCACCAATAAACGTGATGGTTTCACCAATTAGCGTGATGGTTTCACCAATTAGCGTGATGGTTTCACCAATAAACGTGATGGTTTCACTAATTAACGTGATGGTTTCACCAATTAACGTGATGGTTTCACCAATAAACGTGATGGTTTCACCAATTAACGTGATGGTTTCACCAATAAACGTGATGGTTTCACCAATAAACGTGATGGTTTCACCAATAAACGTGATGGTTTCACCAATTAGCGTGATGGTTTCACTAATTAGCGTGATGGTTTCACCAATTAACGTGATGGTTTCATCGCTTACCGTATTTTATGTGACTGGGAGAAACATGAAGAGCAAAACAAATCTTCAAACGGCCAAGACAGCTTGTTTGCACACCCTGAAAGGGTAAAAAATAAGAAAAAAAGGAAAGGAAAAAACCAAAAACAAAACAAAATAAAACAAAACAAAAAAACCCCCAAACAAACAAACAAAAAAAAACCAAAACAAACAAACAAAAAAAAAAACACAAAAAAAAACCCAAAAAGAACCCCCCAAAAATATGAAACCTTCAAAACATTCTTCTTTCTTTCTACAGGTTTTCGCTTTTTCGCACGCCACATCATGGAATATTGGAGCTGCACCAACACGAACCCCTTGTTCTGAGGGGGTTTGTCACCCAGAGCGGGACAGGAGGGCTGGGATTTGGATTATTCCACTGGGAATAATGGAATATTAATTGGAATATTAATTGGAATGTTTAATGGAATATTAATTGCAATTATTGGGAATAATGGGATATTGGAGCTGCACCAACACAAACCCCTTGTTCTGAGGGGGTTTGTCACCCAGAGCGGGACAGGAGGGCTGGGATTTGGATTATTCCATTGGGAATAATGGAATATTTATTGGAATATTTATTGGAATATTAATTGGAACATCCCAGTTATTCCATTGGGAATAATGGGATATTTATTGGAATGTTTAATGGAATATCAATTGGAACATCCCAGTTATTCCATTGGGAATAACGGGATATTGGAGCTGCACCAACACGAACCCCTTGTTCCGAGGGGGTTTGTCACCCAGAGCGGGACAGGAGGGCTGGGATTTGGATTATTCCACTGGGAATAATGGAATATTAATTGGAATATTAATTGGAATATTTATTGGAATGTTTATTGGAATGTTTATTGGAATGTTTAATGGAATATTAATTGCAATTATTGGGAATAATGGGATATTGGAGCTCCACCAACACAAACCCCTTGTTCTGAGGGGGTTTGTCACCCAGAGCGGGACAGGAGGGCTGGGATTTGGATTATTCCACTGGGAATAATGGAATATTTATTGGAATATTTATTGGAATATTAATTGGAACATCCTAATTATTCCATTGGGAATAATGGGATATTTATCGGAATATTTATTGGAATATTAATTGGAACATCGTAATTATTCCATTGGGAATAATGGAATATTAGAGCTGCACCAACACGAACCCCTTGTTCTGAGGGGGTTTGTCACCCAGAGCGGGACAGGAGGGGCTGGGATTTGGATTATTCCACTGGGAATAATGGAATGTTAATTGGAATATTAATTGAGATATTTATTGGAATGCTTAATGGAATATTAATTGCAATTATTGGGAATAACAGGACATTGGAGCTGCACCAACACGAACTCCTCGTTCTGAGAGGGTTTGTCACCCAGAGCGGGACAGGAGGGGCTGGGATTTGGATTATTCCATTGGGAATAATGGAATATAATTTGGAATATTAATTGGAATATTTATTGGAATGTTTATTGGAATGTTTATTGGAATGTTTAATGGAATATTAATTGGAATTATTGGGAATAACGGGATATTGGAGCTCCACCAACACAAACCCCTTGTTCTGAGGGGGTTTGTCACCCAGAGCGGGACAGAGGGGCTGGGATTTGGATTATTCCACTGGGAATAATGGAATGTTAATTGGAATATTAATTGAGATATTTATTGGAATGTTTAATGGAATATTAATTGGAATTGTTGGGAATAACGGGACATTGGAGCTGCACCAACACAAACCCCTTGTTCTGAGGGGGTTTGTCACCCAGAGCAGGACTGGAGGGCTGGGATTTGGATTATTCCATTGGGAATAATGGAATATAATTTGGAATATTAATTGGAATATTTATTGGAATGTTTATTGGAATGTTTATTGGAATGTTTAATGGAATATTAATTGCAATTATTGGGAATAATGGGATATTGGAGCTCCACCAACACAAACCCCTTGTTCTGAGGGGGTTTGTCACCCAGAGCGGGACAGGAGGGCTGGGATTTGGATTATTCCACTGGGAATAATGGAATATTTATCGGAATATTTATCGGAATAATAATTGGAACATACTAATTATTCCATTGGGAATAATGGGATATTTATTGGAATGTTTAATGGAATATTAATTGGAACATCCCAATTATTCCATTGGGAATAATGGAATATTGGAGCCGCACCAACACAAACTCCTTGTTCCGAGGGGGTTTGTCACCCAGAGCGGGACAGAGGGGCTGGGATTTGGATTATTCCACTGGGAATAATGGAATGTTAATTGGAATATTAATTGAGATATTTATTGGAATGTTTAATGGAATATTGATTGGAATTGTTGGGAATAACGGGACATTGGAGCTGCACCAACACGAACCCCTTGTTCTGAGGGGGTTTGTCACCCAGAGCGGGACAGAAGGGCTGGGATTTGGATTATTCCATTGGGAATAATGGAATAGTCATTGAAATACTTATTGGGATGTTTAATGGAATATCAATTGGAACATCCCAGTTATTCCATTGGGAATAATGGAATATTGGAGCTGCACCAACACAAACTCCTTGTTCCGAGGGGGTTTGTCACCCAGAGCGGGACAGAGGGGCTGGGATTTGGATTATTCCCACTCTCCGTTGGGAAGTGATTTAGGGTTTGAAACATCCAAAGGGATGGGATGGGATGGGATAGGATGGGATGGGATGGGATGGGATGGGATGGGATGGGATGGGATGGGATGGGATGGGATGGGATGGGATGGGATGGGATGGGATGGGGGAGGAGAGTGAGTTGGATCTCACGACCTCTTGGAATCCAGGACCCTCTGGGTGAGGACAAGCAGAGCTGTCCAGCCTCCCTGAGCCGCGCATCGGCCCCGGATGTTGGGAGAAGATGGTCCTGGAGAGATTTCCTTCCCTGAAATCTGGGAAGGATTTTGACACCTGGATGGTGGAGCAGGGGATGTGGCGATTCCAGGATGGGGGAGTTCTGGGATTCTTGGATTGTTGCTCCAATATATATCATATACCATATATATCATTCCCTCCGGAGCTGAGGGAACTGGCCGGGATTTGCCCAGGAGGACAGTAGGGAAAGGAGATGTGGAAAACCCTAAACCAGGATCTCCCGTGGAAGCTTCTCCCACCATCTCCTTTGCCCAGGAGTCTCCCAGTTCCTCCCAATCCATCGGCCACTCTTCTGCGCTTCCAGAGCTTTCCTCGGGTCCCACCCGGGATGCTGCTGAGGATGAGGCAATCCTGGATCCGCCACTTCCATGGGACGTTGGGGACAGGCTCCCTGCCTGCCCGGACAGGCCGCCCCAAAACTGTTTCTCGGTGTGAGTTTCCCACAGAGCCGGAGGAATTCCTGGCAGGAGCCACACCTGCCGTGAACTGGTTTAACACCAGTTTGTTCCACGGGAGAAGCCGATGGGGATCGGATCCCGCTGGAAAACACCCGGCCCAGCCCCACCGGAACATCTCCAGCCTCGGGCAGATGTTCCCTCTGAGGAGGAGGTGACAAATGTCACCTCCAGCACTCCCCAGGCGCCCGTTCCGTGCTGGGGAAGGGACCCACGGGAGGAATCCCATGGAGAATCCCAGCGCTGGCTGGAGGAACTCTGCAGGAACGGGATGAAAATCATTCCTGGGTGGAGAACTGGGATGAATCCGGGCTCTGAAGCCCCTCTGGAAGGCTTGGGTGGGATTTCTGATTTTTTTTTTTTTTTTTTTTTTTTTTTTTGGCCGTGTTTTCCTGGCAACAAATTCCGCCCTCCTCGTTTTTCACTCGGAACAAGTTTTTCCAGGTCTGGAAGTGTCCCAAGCGAGAGGATAAAAAAAAAATAAATAATAAAAAAAATCTCTCTTATCTTCTTAAAGGCTCCTGGGAACAGCTTTGAAAGGTTTTAACGTCGTCTACACCGAGCCTGAAAACAAATCCTGGGCTGGTTTTGGTTTTAAACCAAGCCTGAAATTTAAGGCAATGGGATTGGGAAGAGAAATGGGGAATTTCGGGTTCAAAAAACTTCCTCTGGAAAGTTGGTTTTACCCCATAGGATCAAAAAGGTTGCTGATGATGGGTTGGGAAAATGGAACGAAATAAATTGTGCTTTCCTCGTCTCCTTTCCCAAGTCCGCTTTTCCCTGCTGAATTCTTCCATTTTAGGTGGATTTTTTTGGTTACATTCCGATCTCCTGCAAAGGTTGAATTTTAAGGACTGGAATTAAGGATTTGCTTCAGCCTCTCCCTCTGGTGTGGTCTCCATGAAATTGTTTTCCCTTACTGATTTTTCCACTTGAAAAATGGGAGAGGTCGGGTTATGTGGGGTGATTTTTAATCCTTTGGGCCGCAGAGCAGGAGAGTCAGGTCCTGGTGCCATTTTGGGTCTGGATTTGGTCTGGTTGGGATTTGGACTGGTTGGGATTTGGACTGGTTGGGATTTGGTTTGGTCTGGATTTGGTGTCGTCTGGATTTGGATTAAGACTGGTTGGGATTTGGACCAGTCGGGATTTGGACTGGTTGGGATTTGGACTGGTTGGGATTTATACTGGGTGGGATTTGGACTGGTCAGGATTTGGACTGGTCGGGATTTGGACTGGTCTGGATTTGGACTGGTTGGGATTTGGACTGGTCTGGATTTGGTGTGGTCGGGATTTGGACTGGTCGGGATTTGGTCTGGTCTGGATTTGGACCGGTCGGGATGGTTGAGTTGCACACGATCAGATTTTAATTTATGCTTTGAAGGGGTTAAAACGTAAAACCCCAAATTTCAGGTTTCCTGAGCTGCCTGGGGTTTTTGTGATTTTTGTTTGTTTGTTTGTTTGTTTTTGTGGTTTGTTTTGTTTTGTAGGGGTTTTTTTGTTTGGTTTGGTTTGGTGTTTGTTTGCTTTTTGGCTTGGGGTGGTTTTTTTGGGTTTTTTGGGTTTGTTTTGTTGTTTCTTTTTGGGTTTTTGTTTGTTTTTATTATTTATTATTTTTTATTTTTATTTTTATTTTTATTTTTATTTTTATTCTTATTCTTATTTTTATTCTTTTTTATTTTTTTCTTGTTCTTATTTTTTAATTATTTCTATTTTATCCATATTTATATTTATATTTATATTTATATTTATATTTATATTTATATTTATATCTTTATTCATATTCATATTCATATTCATATTCATATTCGTATTCTTTTTAAATTCTTATTCTTATTTTTATTCTTATTTATTTTTATATTTTTATTTTTATTTTTATTTTTATTTTTATTTTTATTTTTATTTTTATTTTTATTTTTATTTTTATTTTTTAAAATCATTCCCATGATTTATTGAAAGAGAAGACAGAGAACGTTTGCATTTCTCTTTTCCTCTTGGGATTCTTCCCTCCCTCTCAACCCTGTTCCAGCCCCTCCTTGTCCCTCCCGGTGTCGGCACTGCCGGCCGCTCCTCCTGCATTTACCGGGAACGCCGAAATTCCCAATCCAACCCAAACCTGCCGGCTGCTTCTGTCTCCCGTGTGACACCAGAGAGGTGACAAATCCCTGGAGTCACCGGAGGCAGGAGAGTGGAAGGGAGAGATCCATGGAAAGGCAGGAGACTGGGAATGGCTTCCCATTGGGCAAGAGGAGCTTGGGCTGGGATCTTGGGCAGGAATTCCTGGCTGGGCTGGAATTCCCAGCTTGGCTGGGGCTGCCCCTGGATCCCTGGGAATGTCCAAGGCTGGCTTGGATCCACCTGGGATGGTGGGAGGGGGTGGCACTGGGTGGGATTTAAGGTCTCTTCCCACCCAAACCATTCCATGATTCTGGAGCCCCTCTGCTCTGGAGCCAGGCTGGGAGAGCTGGGAATGTTCAACCTGGAGAAGGGAAAGGCTCCAGGGAGAGCTGGGAGCCCCTGGCAGGGCCTGCAGGGGCTCCAGGAGAGCTGGAGAGGGGCTGGGGACAAGGGCTGCAGGGACAGGAGACAGGGAATGGCTTCCACTGGGCAAGGGGAGCTTGGGCTGGGAGCTTGGGCAGCAATTCCTGGCTGGGCTGGAATTCCCAGCTTGGCTGGGGCTGCCCCTGGATCCCTGGCAGTGCCCAAGGCCAGGTTGGATGGATTTGGATCCATCTGGGATGGTGGGAGCTGTCCCTGCCCATGGATGGGGTGGCAATGGGATGGGATTTAGGGTCCCTCCCATCCCAATCCATTCCAGGATTCCATGAAATGCCGGAGTTTCAAGGCCTAGAGATGAGAAAAGCTCCCTGGGATGGTGGGAGGGGGTGGCACTGGATGGGATTTAAGGTCTCTTCCCACCCAAACCATTCCATGAACATCCCAACCAGCAATCACTCGGGATTTAGGAATGTCCAGGGCCAGGTTGGACATTGGGGCTGGGATCCACCTGGGACAGTGGGAGGTGTCCCTGCCCATGGAAAGGGGTCGGAACGGGATTTGAGTTCTTTTCCAAACCAAACCATTCCACGGTTCTGGAGCTCTTTTGCTCTGGGAGAGCAGGGAATGTTCCCCTGGAGAAGGGAAAGATACCCTACTAAAGGATGGTCCACAGAAAAATATCCTAAAAAAGATGGTCCATAGAAGAATATCCTGGAAAAGGATGGTCCACAGAAAAATATCCTGATAAAGGATGGTCCATGTAAAAATATCCTATAAAAGGATGGTCCTACAGAAAAATATCCTAATAAAGGATGGTCCACAGAAGAATACCCTATAAAAGGATGGTCCACAGAAGAATATCCTAAAAAAAGATGTTCCACAGAAAAATGTCCCAAAAAATGACGATCCCCAGAAAGTATCCCAATAAAGGGTGGTCCCACAGAAAAATATCCTATAAAAGGATGGTCCCACAGAAAAATATCCTAAAAAAAGGTTGATCCACAGAAAAATATCCTAATAAAGGATGATCCACGGAAAGATATCCTATAAAACGATGGTGCCACAGAAAAATATCCTAAAAAAAGATGGTCCACAGAAAAATGTCCCAATAAAGAAAAATCCACAGAAAAATATCCTAATGAAGTATGATCCATAGAATAATATCCTAATAAAGAATGATCCACGGAAAAATATCCTATAAAAGGGTGATCCCACAGAAGAATATCCTAATAAAGGATGGTCCCACAGAAAAATATCCTATAAAAGGATGGTGCACAGAAAAATATCCTAATAAAGTGTCATCCACAGAAGAATATCCTGATAAAGGATGGTCCATAGAAGAATATCCTAAAAAAGGATGATCCACAGAAAAATATCCTAAAAAAGGATGATCCATAGAATAATATCCGAATAAAGAATGATCCACGGAAAAATATCCTATAAAAGGGTGATCCCACAGAAGAATATCCTAATAAAGGATGGTCCGCAGAAAAATATCCTAATAAAGTATGAGCCACAGAAGAATATCCTAAAAAAGGATGATCCACAGCAAAATATCCTAAAAAAGGATGATCCATAGAATAATATCTGAATAAAGAATGATCCACAGATAAATATCCTATAAAAGGATGATCCCACAGAAGAATATACTAATAAAGGGTGGTCCCACAGAAAAATACCCTATAAAAGGATGGTCCCCAGAAAAATATCTCAATAATGATCCAGAGGAATATCCTATAAAAGGATGATCCAGAGAAAAATATCCTAATAAAGAATGGTCCACGGAAAAATACCCTATAAAAGGATGGTGCCACAGAAAAATATCCTAAAAAAAGGTGTTGAACAGGGAAATACCCTAATAGGGGATGATCCCACAGAAAAATACCCTAATAAAGGATGGTGCACAGAAAAACATCCTAAAAAAAAGATGGTCATTAGAAGAATATCCTAAAAAAGGATAATCCACAGAAAAATACCCTATAAAAGGATGGTCCCATGGAAAAAATATCCTAATAAAAGATGGTCCACAGAAAAATATCCTAAAAAAGGTGATCCATAGAAGAATATCCTAAGAATGGTGCACTGAAAAATATCCTGATAAAGGATGATCCACAGAAAATTATCCTCATAAAGAATGGTCCCACAGAAGAATACCCTATAAAAGGATGGTCCCACAGAAAAATACCCTAAAAAAAGATGGTCCATAGAAGAATATCCTGATAAAGGATGATCCACGGAAAAATATCCTATAAAAGGATGGTGCACAGAAAAATATCCTAATAAAGGATGATCCCTAGAATAATATCCGAATAAAGAATGATCCATGGAAAAATATCCTATAAAAGGATGATCCCACAGAAGAATATCCTAAAAAAGGATGGTCCCACAGAAAAATACCCTAATAAAGTATGAGCCACAGAAGAATATCCTAAAAAAGGATGATCCACAGAAAAAATATCCTAATAAAGAATGATCCACGGAAAAATATCCTATAAAAGGGTGATCCCACAGAAGAATATCCTAAAAAAGGATGATCCACAGAAAAAATATCCTAATAAAGGATGGTCCATAGAATAATATCCGAATAAAGAATGATCCACGGAACAATATCCTAAAAAAGGGTGATCCCACAGAAGAATATCCTAATAAAGGATGATCCCACAGAAGAATATCCTATAAAAGGATGGTGCACAGAAAAATATCCTATAAAAGGGTGATCCCACAGAAGAATATCCTAAAAAAGGGTGATCCCACAGAAGAATATCCTAATAAAGGATGGTCCCACAGAAAAATACCCTAATAAAGTATGAGCCACAGAAGAATATCCTAAAAAAGGATGATCCACAGCAAAATATCCTAATAAAGGATGATCCATAGAATAATATCCTAATAAAGAATGATCCACGGAAAAATATCCTAATAAAGGATGGTCCCACAGAAGAATATCCTTATAAAGGGTGGTCCCACAGAAGAATACCCTATAAAAGGATGGTGCACAGAAAAATATCCTAATAAAAAATGATCCACGGAAAAATATCCTAAAAAAGGGTGATCCCACAGAAGAATATCCTAATAAAGGATGGTCCCACAGAAAAATATCCTAATAAAGTATGACCCACAGAAGAATATCCTAATAAAGTATGACCCACAGAAGAATATCCTATAAAAAAGGATGATACACAGCAAAATATCCTAATAAAGGATGGTCCATAGAAGAATATCCTAATAAAGAATGATCCACGGAAAAATATCCTATAAAAGGATGATCCCACAGAAGAATATCCTAATAAAGGATGGTTCGCAGAAAAAATATCCTAATAAAGTATGAGCCACAGAAGAATATCCTAATAAAGGGTGATCCCACAGAAAAATATCCTATAAAAGGGTGATCCCACAGAAGAATATCCTAATAAAGGGTGGTCCCACAGAAGAATATCCTAAAAAAGGACGGTGCCCAGCAACCCAGGGGCTGCCCTGGCACAGAACGTCCCCCCGTGCCCCCTTTCGGCCTGGAAACGCGGGAGGATTTCCTGCGGCGCGTCCCGAGGAGACGAACTCGGTGCAGAGCTCCTGATGGGACCACCCTTTTATTTTATAGGTTATTATTTGATAGGGTGTTATTTGATAGGGAATTATTTGATAGGGTATTTTCTTATAGGGTATTATTTGATAGGGTATTATTTTATAGGGTATTTTCTTATAGGGTATTATTTTATAGGGTATTATTTGATAGGGTATTTTCTGATAGGGTATTATTTGATAGGGTATTATTTGATAGGGTATTATTTTATAGGGTATTTTCTTATAGGGAATTTTTTGATAGGGTATTATTTTATAGGGTATTTTCTTATAGGGAATTATTTGATCCGGTATTTTCTTATAGGGTATTATTTTATATCTTATTATTTGATAGGGTATTTTCTTATAGGGTATTATTTTATAGGTTATTATTTGATAGAGTATTTTCTTATAGGGTATTATTTGATAGGGTATTATTTGATAGGGTATTACTTTATAGGGTCCCTAAATCCACCTTTCTCCCACCTTTCTGGTGGTTTTTAGGATCTGCTGAAAACAGGGAAGGCAAATCCCATCTTTCCATCCCTAAATCCACCTTCCTCCCAGCTTTTGGTGTTTTTGGGGTGTCTGTCCCTAAATCCACCTTTCCCTCTGCTTTTGTTGTTTTGGGGGAGCCCGTCCCTAAATCGACTTTTCCCTGTTTTTGGTGTTTTTGGGGATCTGCTGCAGACAGGGAAGGCGAATCCCAGTTGTCCATCCCTAAATCCACCTTCCTCCCAGCATTTGGGGTTTTTGGGGTTTCCATCCCTAAATCCCCTTTTCCCTCTGTTTTTGGTGTTTTGGGGGATCTGCTGCAGACAGGGAAGGCAAACCCCAGTTGTCCATCCCTAAATCCACCTTCCCCACAGCATTTGGGGTTTTTTGGAGCCAGTCCCCTAAAATTCACCTTCCTCCCAGCGTATGGGATTTTTGGAGTGTCTGTCCCTAAATCCACCTTCCTCCCAGCTGTTTGGTGTTTTTAGGATCTGCTGCAGACAGGGAAGGCAAATCCCAGTTGTCCATCCCCTAAATCCACCTTCCTCCCAGCTGTTTGGTGTTTTTAGGGTTTCCATCCCTAAACCCACCTTTCCCCCAGCTGTTTGGTGTTTTTGGGGAGCCTGGCCCTAAATCCACCTATCTCCCAGCATTTGGGGGGTTTTTGGGAATCTGTCCCTAAATCCACCTTTCTCCCAGCTTTTTCTATTTTAAGAAAGTCCATCTCTAAATCCCCCTTTCCCTCTGCTTTTGGTGTTTTGGGGGGATCTGCTGCAGATAGGGAAGGCAAATCCCAGCTCTTTGTCCCTAAATCCACTTTTCTCCCATCGTTTGGGGTTTTTTGGGAGTCCATCCCTAAATCCACCTATCTCCCAGCATTTGGGGTTTTTTTGGGAGCCTGTCCCTAAAATCCACCTTCCTCCCAGCTGTTTGGTGTTTTTGGGGAGCCTGGCCCTAAATCCACCTTCCTCCCAGCATTTGGGGTTTTTGGGGAGCCTGGCCCTAAATCCACCTTCCTCCCAGCATTTGGGGTTTTTGGGGTTTCCATCCCTAAATCCCCTTTTCCCTCTGCTTTTGGTGTATTTGGGGATCTGCTGCAGACAGGGAAGGCAAATCCCAGTTGTCCATCCCTAAATCCACCTTCCCCACAGCATTTGGGTTTTTTTGGGAGCCAGTCCCTAAAATTCACCTTCCTCCCAGCGTATGGGATTTTTGGAGTGTCTGTCCCTAAATCCACCTTCCTCCCAGCTGTTTGGTGTTTTTTGGGGTGTCCATCCCTAAATCCACCTTCCCCTCTGTTTTTTGGTGTTTTTGGGGATCTGCTGCAGACAGAGGAGGCAAATCCCAGTGTCCATCCCTAAATCCACCTTCCCCCCCAGTTGTTTGTTTGGTATTTTTGGGGTGTCTGTCCCTAATCCCACCTTCCCCCCAGCTGTTTGGTGTTTTTGGGAGCCTGTCCCTAAAATTCACCTTTCTCCCAGCTGTTTGCTGTTTTCTGGGAGCCTGTCCCTAAATTCACTCTCCCCCCAGCTGTTTGGTGTTTTTGGGGTGTCCATCCCTAAATCCACCCCTCCCCCCAGCTGTTTGGTGTTTTTGGGGTGTCTGTCCCTAATCCCACCTTCCTCCCAGCTGTTTGTTTGGTGGTTTTGG
>JAJNNQ010000195.1:0-115241 GCA_027886175.1 Phylloscopus collybita | reverse complement strand
GGAAAACCCTGGAAATCCCTGGAATATCCCTGGGCAGCTCCCAGGAGTTCAGGACACGAAGAGCTGGGGTTGAATCCCCAAAAAATCCTTCCTGGAGCCCTGGGAATTCGGATCCCAGTGGATCCCAAGTGTCGGGAATGTGGGGATGGGTTTGGGATATTTGGGAATGTGGGGATGGGAATGGGGACACCGAGGGATGTGGGAATTCTGGGGAATTCAGGACAGGAAGAGCCCGGAATTGTATCCAAAAAAGAGCCTTTAATGAGCCCTGGGAATTCCAATTGTGGTGGATCCAGTTGGATCCAGTGGATTCCCTGGGGAATGTCAGGTGTGGGGAATGTGGGGATGAGGAGATGGAGGGATTTGGGAATATTGGGGAATTCAGGACACAAAGAGCCTGGAATTGTATCCAAAAAAGAGCCTTTAATGAACCCTGGGAATTCCAACCGTGGTGGATCCCGGTGGATCCCACTGGGTCCCCGAGGGGTGTCAGGTGTAGGGAATGTGGGGATGGGGACACTGAGGGATGTGGGAATATTGGGGAATTTTGGGGAATTCAGGACAGGAAGAGCCGGGAATTGTATCCAAACAAATCCTTTATTGAGCGCCGTGAGTTCCACCGGCACCAGATCCCGCTGGATCCCACTGGATCCTGGTGGATTCCTTGGGGAATGTCAGGTGTAGGGAATGTGGGGATGGGGACATGGAAGAATGTGGGAATATTGGGGAATATTTGGGAATTCAGGACACAAAGACCCTGGAATTGTATCCAAAAAAGAGCCTTTAATGAACCCTGGGAATTCCAACCGTGGTGGATCCCGGTGGATCCCGGTGGATTCCTTGGGGAATGTCAGGTGTAGGGAATGTGGGGATGGGGACTCTGAGGGATGTGGGATTCTGGGGAATTCAGGACACAAAGACCCTGGAATTGTATCCAAAAAGAGCCTTTAATGAGCCCTGGGAATTCTGATCCTGTTGGATCCCTCTGGATCCAATGGATCCCCCAGGGGTGTCAGGTGTAGGGAATGTGGGGATGGGGACACTGAGGGAACATTGGGGAATTCTGGGGAATTCAGGACAGGAAGAGCCCAGAATTGTATTAAAAAACCCCCTTTGAGTGATCTGAGTTCCGCTGCCAGCAGATTCCACTGGATCCCATTGGATCCCGGTGGATTCCCTGGGGAACATCAGGTGTAGGGAATGTGAGGATGAGGACACTGAGGGATGTGGGAACATGGGGGAATATTTGGGAATTCAGGACAGGAAGAGCCCGGAATTGTTATCCAAACAAATCCTTTATTGAGCGCCGTGAGTCCCGATCCCGTTGGATCCCATTGGATCCCTTTGGATCCCCATCCGTGGGTTTGTCGGGTGTCAGGTGTAGGGAATGTGGGGATGGGGACACGGAGGGACATGGGAATATTTGGGAATTCAGGACAGGAAGAGCCCGGAATTGTTATCCGAACCAATCCTTTATTGAGCGCTGTGAGTCCCGATCCCTTTGGATCCCGTTGGATCCCGTTGGATCCCGTTGGATCCCGTTGGATCCCGCTGGATCCCTGTCTCAGGTGTAGGGAATGTGGGGATGGGGACACGGAGGGACGTGGGAATATTTGGAAATTCAGGACAGGAAGAGCCTGGAATTGTCTCCAAACCAATCCTTTATTGAGCGCCGTGAGTCCCTTTGGATCCCTTTGGATCCCTTTGGATCCCGTTGGATCCCTTTGGATCCCGTTGGATCCCTTTGGATCCCGCTGGATCCCTTTGGATCCCTGTCTCAGGTGTAGAGGCGCACGGTGCCGTCGGCGCCGGAGGAGAAGAGCCAGGGCTGCTGGGGGTGGAAGGCGACGTCCAGCACGCCCAGATCCAGCGCCGGGGCGTGGCCCTTGAGCACCTTCAGCGGCACCAGCAGCGCGTTCTGCAGCAGGTCACTGCCGGGAAAACAACGGGAATAACGGTGGGAATGACGGGAATAACGGGAATTCCGGCAGCCAGAACGGGAATTCCCACAGAGGGAACGGGAATCCCACAAATCAATCCCGTAATTCCCATAACTCCCACAAATAATTCCCATAAATCCCACAAATCAGGTCACTGCCGGCCGGGAATGACGGGAATAACAGTGGGAATGACGGAAATAATGATGGGAATGACAATGGGAATGACAATGGGAATGACGGGAATGACAACGGGAATGACAACGGGAATGACAACGGGAATAACGGTGGGAATGACGACGGGAATGATGATGGGAATGACAATGGGAATGATGATGGGAATGACAGGAATGACAATGGGAATGACAACGGGAATGACAATGGGAATGACAATGGGAATGACAGTGGGAATGACGGGAATAACAATGGGAATGACAATGGGAATGACAACGGGAATAACGATGGGAATGACAACGGGAATGACGGGAATAACAATGGGAATGACAATGGGAATAATGGGAATGACAACGGGAATGACAACGGGAATGACAACGGGAATGACAATGGGAATGACAATGGGGATAATGGGAATGACGGGAATGACAATGGGAATAACAGTGGGAATGACGGGAATAACAATGGGAATGACAATGGGAATAATGGGAATGACAGTGGGAATGACAATGGGAATGACAATGGGAATGACAACGGGAATGACAACGGGAATGACAATGGGAATGACGGGAATGACAATGGGAATAATGGGAATGACAGTGGGAATGACAACGGGAATGACAACGGGAATGACAATGGGAATGACAATGGGAATAACAGTGGGAATGACAGGAATAACAATGGGAATGACGGGAATGACGGGAATAACAATGGGAATGACAACGGGAATGACAATGGGAATAACAGTGGGAATGACAGGAATAACAATGGGAATGACGGGAATGACGGGAATGACAATGGGAATGACAATGGGAATGACAACGGGAATAACGATGGGAATGACAATGGGAATAACAATGGGAATGACGGGAATGACAATGGGAATAGGGAACGGGAATGACAATGGGAATGACGGGAATAACGGGAATAACAATGGGAATGACAATGGGAATGACGAGAATGATGAGAATGACAATGGGAATGACGGGAATAATGGGAATAGGGAACGGGAATTGCCACAGAGGGAATGGGAATCCCACAAATCAATCCCGTAATTCCCATAATTCCCATAAATTAATCCCGTAGTCCCACAGATCAGTCCCACAAATCAATCCCATAAATCCCACAAATCCATCCCACAATCCCATAAATAAATCCCATGAATCCCACAGATAAATCCCATAAAAAAATCCCATAAATCCCACAATTCCCACAGATAAATCCCATCAATCCCATAAATAAACCCCCCAAATCCCATAAAACCCCACAAATCCCATAAATCAATCCCATAATTCCTATCAATCCCATAAATCAATCCCACAAATCAGTTCCATAAATCCCCCAAATCCCACAAAACAATCCTGTAATTCCCATAAATCCCACAAATCCATCCCATAATTCCCACAAATCAACCCCCCAAATCCCATAAAACCCCACAAATCCCATAAATCAATCCCTTAATTCCCATAAATCCCACAAATCAGTCCCACAAATCAATCCCATCAATCCCATAAATCAATCCCACAAATCAATCCCATAAATCCCCCAAATCCCACAAAACAATCCCGTAATTCCCATAAATCCCACAAATCAATCCCGTAATTCCCATAAATCCCATAAATCAATCCCACAAATCAGTCCCATAATTCCCACAAATCCCACAAATCAATCCCACAATTCGATCCCACAAATTCCACAAATCCATCCCACAATCCCATAAATAAACCCCCCAATCCCATAAAACCCCCCCAAATCCCATAAATAAGCCCCCCCAAATCCCATAAATCCCCCCAATCCCATAAAATCCCCCCAAATCCCGGGACGGCTCCCGTACTTGTAGACCATCCCGTGGCAGACGATGACGGTGCCGTCGTCGGAGCCGGAGGCGAAGAGCGGATACCGGCGATGGAACGCCACCGCCCGCAGCGCCCGCCGGTGGTGCCTGGGGAAAAACCGGGAAAATCCCATGGGAAAACGGGATAACAGCACGGGAAATGGGGATAACGGCACGGGAAATGGGGATAACGGCACGGGAAATCGGGATAACGGAATGGGAAATGGGGATAAGAGTGGATACTGGCGATGGAACGGCACCGAGCACAGGGCACGGCGATGGTGCCTGGGGAAAACCGGGAAAATCCCATGGGAAAACGGGATAACGGCACGGGAAATGGGGATAACGGCACGGGAAATCGGGATAATGGAACGGGAAATTGGGATAATGGAACGGGAAGTGGGGATAATGGAATGGGAAATGGGGATAAGGGAACGGGAAATGGGGACAAGAGCGGGTACCGGCGATGGAACGGCACCGCCCGCAGCGCCCGGCGGTGGTGCCTGGGGAAAATCGGGAAAATCCCATGGGAAATCGGGATAACGGTACGGGAAATGGGGATAACGGCACGGGAAATCGGGATAACGGAATGGGAAATGGGGATAAGAGTGGATACTGGCGATGGAACGGCACCGAGCACAGGGCACGGCGATGGTGCCTGGGGAAAACCGGGAAAATCCCATGGGAAAACGGGATAACGGCACGGGAAATGGGGATAATGGCACAGGAAATCGGGATAACGGCACGGGAAATCGGGATAACAGCAGGCTCTGGCGATGGAACGCCACCGAGCGCAGGGCACGGCGGTGGTGCCTGGAAAAACCGGGAATCAGCGGGAAAATCCGGGATAAGGGGATGGAAAACTGGGATAATGGAACAGGAAAACAGGGTAACAACCCGGGAAAAACTGGGATAATAATCTGGGAAAAACTGGGATAACAACTCAAGAGAATGTGGGATAACTACTCGGGATAACCTGGGATAACAATTTGGGATAATCTGGGATAACAGCCCGGGATAACGGGGCAGAATAGCCTGGGATAATCTGGGATAACAGCACAGGAAAAACTGGGATAACAACCTGGGATAATGTGGGATAACAATCTAGGAAAATCCGGGATAACAACCCGGGATTATCTGGGATAACAACCTGGGATAATTTGGGATAACAACCCAGGATAATCTGGGATAACAGCACAGGAAAATCTGGGATAACAACCTGGGAAAACGTGGGATAACAACCCGGGATAATCTGGGATAACAAACCAGGATAATCTAGGATGATAACCCGGGATAATCTGGGATAACAACCTGGGACCAAGCAGGCTAACAACCCAGGATAATCCGGGATAACAACCCAGGATAATCTGGGATAACAACCCAGGATAATCTGGGATAACAACCCGGGATAATCTGGGATAACAACCCAGGATAATCTGGGATAACAGCACAGGAAAATCTGGGATAACAACCCAGGATAATCCGGGATAAGAACCCGGGATAATCCGGGATAACAACCCGGGATCAAGCCGGGTTGAACAGGGAACCGCGGGGCTCCATCCCCACAAAAACCCGGGATGAGCCGGGAGCTGCGGCCGCCACCCAGAGCCGGGACTCCGGGGACGCTCCCGGGAACAACCCCGGCGGATCCCAGCGGATCCCAGCGGATCCCAAATCCGGGGAATCCCCCGGAATCCCGGGACTGACCTGAGCAGGCGATAGGGCCGCGTGGACAGGTCCAGGTCGAACCAGGCCAGTTTGCTGTCGTAGCTGCCGCAGATGACGTTATCCCCTACGGAAAAACAACGGAAACCCCAAATCCCGGGATCAGCGGGGTGGGATCACATCCCGGGAAAATGGGGCAGAATAGCCTGGGATAACCTGGGATAACAACCCAGGAGAGACTGGGATAACCCAGGAGAGACTGGGATAACAAACTGGGATAACCTGGGATAACAACCCAGGAGAAACTGGGATAACAACCTGGGATAACCTGGGATAACAACCCAGGAGAAACTGGGATAACAACCTGGGATAACCTGGGATAACAACCCAGGATAACCTAGGATAACAACCTGGGATCATCTGGGATAACAACCTGGGATAACCTAGGATAACAACCCAGGAGAAACTGGGATAACAACCTGGGATAACCTGGGATAACAACCCGGGAAAATGTGGGGTAAGAACCCAGGATAACCTGGGATAACAACCTGGGGTATTTTGGGATAAGATCCCTGGAAAAACTGCGTAACAACCCGGGATAATCTGGGATGACAACCCCAGATAATCTGGGATGACAACCTGGGATAACAACCTGGGATCATCTGGGCTAACAATCCGGGATAATGTGGGATAACAACCCGGGATAACCTGGGATAACAACCCAGGATAATCTGGGACAACCCAGGATAATGTGGGATAACAACCTGGGATCATCTGGGATGACAACCTGGGAAAATGTGGGATAACAACCTGGGATCATCTGGGATAACAACCTGGGATAATCTGGGATAACAACCCGGGATAACCTGGAATAACAAGCCGGGATAATCTGGGATAACAACCCAGGATAACCTGGGATAACAACCTGGGGTAATTTGGGATAAGACCCCTGGAAAAACCGGGTAACAACCCGGGATAATCTGGGATGACAACCTGGGATAACAACCTGGGATCATCTGCGCTAACAAACCCAGGATAATGTGGGCTAACAACCCAGGATAACATGGGATGACAACCCGGGATAACCTGTAATAACAACCCGGGACAATCTGTGATAACAACCCGGGATAACCTGGGATAACCACCCGGGATAACCTGTGATAACAACCCGGGATAATCTGGGATGACAACCCGGGATAACCTAGGATAACAACCCAGGAGAAACTGGGATAACCCAGGAGAAACTGGGATAACAAACTGGGATAACCTGGGATAACAACCCGGGAAAATGTGGGATAAGAACCCGGGATAACCTGGGATAACAACCCAGGATAACGTGGGATAACAACCCGGGATAATCTGGGATAACGACCCGGGATAACCTGGGATAACAACCCAGGATAACCTGGGATAACAACCCGGGATAACCTGGGATAACCTGTGATAACAACCCGGGATAACATGGCATAACAACCCGGGATAACAACCCAGGATAACAACTCAGGATAACAACCCGGGATAACCTGTGATAACAACCCGGATAACCCGGGATAACAGCCCAGGGAATCCCCGCCGCACCTCCGGGGTGCACGGCCATGCTGGAGATCCACTGGCAGTTGCTCTGCAGTTTCTTGCTCAGCTCCTGGCGCAGCAGGTTGTAGACGCGGACGGAGCGCTGGGAAGCCACCAGGAAGTAGGGCCGGAGCGGGTGGAAGCGCACGCACTGGATCATCCCCGGGCTCTTCCGGAAGGGATCCTGGCTCCAGCGCCGGCTGCTCTGGTGGATCAGCACCTGCCGGCTGCCGGGGTTGCGCATCACCGAGGCCCAGTAATCGCCCTTGGCGTGCCAGGTCACCTGCAGCACCGGCTGGAACGGGAATGGGAGCGGGAATGGGAGCGGGAATGGGATCCCCAAATCCTGATCCTATGGATCATCACCGAGGCCCAGTAATCGCCCTTGGCGTGCCAGGTCACCTGCAGCACCGGCTGGAACGGGAACAGGGATCGGGAATGGGATCGGGAATGGGATCCTGATCCTATGGATCATCACCGTGCCCAGTGATCGCCCTTGGCCTGCCAGGTCACCTGCAGCACCGGCTGGAATGGGAACAGGGATTGGGATCAGGAATTAGATCGGGAATGGGATTGGGAATGGGATCCAGGTGAGATCCCCAAATCCTGATCCTCTGGATCATCCCGAAGCTCCTCGGGGTGGGAATGGCATCAGGAATGGGATGGTGATCAGGAATGGGATCAGGAATGGGATCTGGGTGAGATCCCAAAATCCCAATGTTCTGGATTGTCCTGGACCTCCTCAGGGTGGGAATGGGATCGGGAATGGGATTGGGATTAGGAATGGGATCCTGAGATCCCGATCCTATGGATCATCACCGAGGCCCAGTGATCGCCCTTGGCGTGCCAGGTCACCTGCAGCACCGGCTGGAATGGGAACAGGGATTGGGAATGGGAGTGGGAATGGGATCGGGAATGGGATCTGGGTGGGATCCTGAGATCCCAATCCTATGGATCATCACCGAGGCCCAGTGATCGCCCTTGGTGTGCCAGGTCACCTGCAGCACCGGCTAAAAACGGGAATGGGATTGGGAATGGGATCGGGAATGGGATCCTGATCCTATGGATCACCACCGAGCTCCTCAGAGTGGGAATGGGATGGGGAATGGGATGGGGAATGGGATCCTGATCCTATGGATCATCACCGAGGCCCAGTAATCGCCCTTGGCCTGCCAGGTCACCTGCAGCACCGGCTGGAATGGGAATGGGATTGGGAATGGGACCGGGAATGGGATCCGGGTGGGATCCTGAGATCCCGATCCTATGGATCACCACCGAGCTCCTCAGAGTGGGAATGGGATGGGGAATGGGATCCCCAAATCCTGATCCTATGGATCATCGAGGCCCAGTAATCGCCCTTGGCGTGCAGGTCACCTGCAGCACCGGCTAAAAACGGGAATGGGAGCGGGAATGGGAGCGGGAATGGGATCCCCAAATCCTGATCCTATGGATCATCAACGAGGCCCAGTAATCGCCCTTGGCCTGCCAGGTCACCTGCAGCACCGGCTGGAATGGGAACAGGGATTGGGAATGGGAGTGGGAATGGGATTGGGAATGGGATCCAGGTGAGATCTCCAAATCCTGATGTTCTGGATCATCCCGGAGCTCCTTGGGGTGGGAATGGGATGGTGATCAGGAATGGGATCAGGAATGGGATCTGCGTGAGATCCCAAAATCCCAATGTTCTGGATTGTCCTGGAGCTCCTCGGGGTGGGAATGGGATGGGGAATGGGATTGGGATCAGGAACAGAATCCAGATGAGATCCTGAGATCCGGACCCTCTGGATCATCCTGGAGATCCTCAGGGTGGGAATGGGATCAGGATCAGGAATGGGATCTGGGTGAGATCCCCAAATCCCGATCCTATGGATCATCACCGAGGCCCAGTGATCGGCCTTGGCGTGCCAGGTCACCTGCAGCGCCGGCTGGAATGGGAACAGGGAGTGGGAATGGGATCGGGATCCCAAATCCTGATCCTCTGGATCATCCTGGAGCTCCTCAGGGTGGGAATGGGATGGGGAATGGGATGGTGATCAGGAATGGGATCTGTGTGAGATCCCAAAATCCCAATGTTCTGGATCATCCCAGAGCTCCTCAGTGGAGGAATTCGGGGCACTCAAGTCCTGGGAATGCTGATCCCACCCAGATCCTGGGAACGCCGATCCCACCCAGATCCTGGGAATGTTGATCCCACCCAGATCCTGGGAACGCCGATCCCACCCAGATCCTGGGAATGTTGATCCCACCCGGATCCCAGGAACGCCGATCCCATCCAGATCTCAGGAATGCTGATCCCACCCGGATCCTGGGAACGCCGATCCCACCCAGATCCTGGGAATGTTGATCCCACCCGGATCCCAGGAACGCCGATCCCACCCAGATCCCAGGAATGCTGATCCCACCCGGATCCTGGGAATGCCAATCCCACCCGGATCCCGGGAATGCCGATCCCACCTTGCCGTGCTCCACCCGCAGCCGGATCCCCTTCTGGCGCTCCTCGGGGGTGGCCGGGATCCACTGGACCGGCTGGATCCGCTCCTCCTCCGGAGCCTCCCAGGAATCCAGCAGCTGATCCGTGGCCGCCACCAGCAGCCGATCCCCCAGGCCCGGGTTCAGCAGCAGCACCTGCTCCTCCCTGGGGAGGGAAAGATGGGAAAGGCGGGATCAGCGGGATCCTCTGGGATCTGGGAGGATCCTCTGGGATCAGGGAACCCTCCCCAGGAGCAGCTGCTCGTCCCTAGGGAATGAGAAATATGGGATGGGGGGGATCCTCTGGGATCCAGGGGATTCTCTGGGATTGGGGTATTCTCTGGGATTGGGGGAATCCTCTGGCATCAGGGGAAATCTGGGATCAGAGAATCCTCTGGGATCAGGGAACCCTCCCCAGGGGCTGCTGCTCGTCCCTAGGGAATGGGAAATATGGGATTGGGGGGATCTGCTGGGATTGGGGGGATCCTCTGGGATTGGGGGGATCCTCTGGGATCAGAGGATCCTCCCCAGGAGCAGCTGCTCGTCCCCAGGGAACGGGAAACCCTGGATCAGTGGGATCCTCTGGGATCTGGGGGGATCCTCTGGGATTGGGGGGATCCCCTGGGATGGGGGAACCCCTGGGATAGAGGGATCCCCTGGGATGGTGGGAATCCTCTGGGATGGGGGGGATCCCCTGGGATGGGGAGGATCCCCTGGGATTGGGGGGATCCCCTGGGATGGGATGGAAGATCCCCTGGGATGGAGGGATCCCCTGGGATGGGAGAATCCCCTAGGATGGGGGGATCCCCTGGGATGGAGGGATCCCCTGGGATGGGGGGATCTGCTGGGATGGGGGGGATTCCCTGGGATCAGCAGGGGATCCCCTGGGATCGGGGGGGATCCCCTGGGATGGGGGAATCCCCTGGGATCAGGGGATCCCCTGGGATGGGGGGATCCTCTGGGATGGGGGGATCCTTGGGATGGGACGGGGGGATCCCCTGGGATCTGGGGGTATCCCCGGGGGCGGGCGGTCACTGTTGGTCACTGTTGGTCACTGTTGGTCACTGTTGGTCACTCATGGTCACTGGTGGTCACTCACAGGGCCACGGCCAGCAGGCAGATGCCGGGGTTGGGGTTCCAGGCCAGGCAGCGCACGGCGCCCCCCAGCGGCAGCGAGCGCAGGCAGCGGCCACTGCTGACCTCCCAGAGCCGCAGAGAGCCGTCGTCCGAGCCTGCGGGGACACCGGGGACAGCGCTGGCACCGGGGACACCGGGGACACCGGGGACAGCGCTGGCAACGGGGACACCGCAACGGGGACACCGGGGACAGCGCTGGCAACGGGGACACCGCAACGGGGACACCGCAACGGGGACACGGCAACGGGGACACCGGGGACAGCGCTGGCAACGGGGACACCGCAACGGGGACACCGCAACGGGGACACGGCAACGGGGACACCGGGGACAGCGCTGGCAACGGGGACACCGCAACGGGGACACCGCAACGGGGACACGGCAACGGGGACACCGGGGACAGCGCTGGCAACGGGGACACCACAACGGGGACACCGCAACGGGGACACCGGGGACAGCGCTGGCAACGGGGACACCACAACGGGGACATGGCACCAGGGTCACCGGGGACACGGCAACGGGGACACCAGGGACACCGGGGACACGGCAACGGGGACACCGCAACGGGGACACCGGGGACACCGGGGACACTGCTGGCACCGGGGACACCGCAACGGGGACACCGGGAACACTGCTGGCACCGGGGACACCGCAACGGGGACACCGGGGACACCAGGGTCACCGGGGACACCGGGGACATCGGGGTCACCGGGGTCACCGGGGACACCGGGGACACTGCTGGCACCGGGGACACCACAACGGGGACACCGGGGACACCAGGGTCACCGGGGACACCGGGGACATCGGGGTCACCGGGGACACCGCAACGGGGTCACCGGGGACACCGCAACGGGGACACCGGGGACACCGGGGACACTGGGGTCACCGGGGTCACCGGGGACACCGCAACGGGGACACTGCTGGCACCGGGGACACCGCAACGGGGACACAGCACCGGGGACACCAAGGTCACCGGGGACACGGCACCAGGGACACCGCGGCAACACCAAGGTCACCGGGGACACCGCACCAGGGACAGAGCACCAGGGACACCAAGGTCATCGGGGACACAGCACTGGGGACACCGGGGACACCAGGGACACGGTGGGGACACCGCTGGCACCGGGGACACAGCACCGGGGACACCACACCGGGGACACGGCACTGGGGACATGGCACTGGGGACACAGGGGACATGGCGGGGATACCGCAGTCACTGGGGACACGGCACCGGGGACATGGTACCGGGGACACCGCGGTCACCGGGGACACGGCACTGGGGTCACCGGGAACACAGAGGGAACACAGCCGGGTCACTGGGGACACAGCACCGGGGTCACCGGGGACACAGCACCGGGGTCACCGGGGACACAGCAGGGACACAGCCGGGTCACCAGGGACACCAAGGTCACCAGGGACACACCCAGGTCACCGGGGACACGGCAGTGGGGACACAGCTGGGTCACTGGGGACACAGTGGGGACACAGAACCGGGATCACTGGGGACACAGAACCGGGGTCACCGGGGACACAGCACCGGGGTCACCAGGGACATGGCTGGGTCACTGGGGACACAGTGGGGACACAGAACCGGGGTCACTGGGGACACAGCACTGGGGTCACCAGGGACACGGCAGTGGGGTCACCGGGGACATGGCCGGGTCACTGGGGACACAGCAGGGACACGGCAGCGGGGACACCGCGGACACGGCAGCAGGGAGACAGCACCGGGGTCATCAGGGACACGGCGGGGTGTTAGTGGGGACACAGCAGCCGGGTCACCGGGGAACAGCGGGGGACAGCAGGGTAATGGGGTAATGGGGGAACAGCGGGGAACAGCGGGGTAATGGGGTAATGGGGGAACAGCGGGGTAACGGGGGAACAGAGGGGTAATGGGGGAACAGAGGGGTAATGGGGTAACAGTGGGGTAATGGGGGAACAGCGGGGTAAAGGGGGAACAGCGGGGAACAGCGGGGTAATGGGGGAACAGGAGAACAGTGGGATAAGAGGATAAGGGGATAGTGGGAGAATGGGATATTGGGACAGCGAGGTAACGGGGTCAGGGGTGATGGGGTAACAGGACAACAGCGGGGTAACGGGGTAACGGGGATAGCGGCAGAATGGGGACTGGGATAGAGGGGTAATGGGATGGTGGGATCATGGGACATTGGGGCAATGGGATATTGGGGTAATGGGATCATGGGATATTGGGATAATGGGATATTGGGGTAATGGGATAATGGGATATTGGGATAATGGGATATTGGGATAATGGGATAATGGGGTAACGGGATATTGGGATAACGGGATAATGGGGTAACAGGATATTGGGGTAACGGGATAATGGGGTAACGGGATATTGGGGTAATGGGATAATGGGATATTGGGATAATGGGATATTGGGATAATGGGGTAACGGGATAATGGGGTAACGGGGTATTGGGGTAACAGGATAATGGGGTAACGGGATATTGGGGTAACGGGATATTGGGATAACGGGATAATGGGATAACGGGATAATGGGGTAACGGGATAATGGGATAATGGGATATTGGGGTATTGGGATAATGGGATATTGGGGTAACGGGATAATGGGATAATGGGATAATGGGGTATTGTGGTAATGGGATTGGCACAATGGGATAATGGGATAATGGGACTGGGATAATGGGATAGTGCAGTAAATGGGATAATGGGATTGCGACAATGGGATAATGGGATATTGGGATAACGGTGTAGTGGGGTAATGGGGTTGGGATAACGGGATTGGGGTAATGGGATATTGGGGTAATGGGATAATGGGATTGGGATAATGGGAATGGGAATGGAATTGGGATTAGGAAGAGGAACGGGAATGGGACCCCAGAGCAGCTGGAAAAGCTCCGGAGTTCTCCGGAGGCCAATCCCGGGCTCCTCCCCCGGAGCCGGAGGTTGGGAATTCCCGGGGGAAAAGCCCCGATCCCAAGGATCAGGGAGGAGCTGGGCCGTGGATCCAGGGGATGGATCCCGGAATTCCCCGTCCGGGGCCGGATCCGTACCTGAGGCCAACCACTGCCCGCTGGGGGACACGCTCAGGGTCCGGACCAGGCTGGTGTGGCCCCGGTAAACCTGGGAAAAAAAAAACCGGGAATGAGGGAGAATCCCAAATCCCCGGGAGCTCCCTGGGAGCCGCTCCGGGATCCTCGGGAAGGGAGGAGGAATTCGGGATGGGGAGGGAGCTTGGCCAAGGCCACCCCATCCCAGATCTGCAGGGATGGGGATTCTGGCTGGGAATCGGGGATTCCAGCCTGGAATTCCAAGGGAATATTCCCGAAAATCCCTCACCATTGCCTGGGTGGTCGGGAAGGGCTGCAGATCCCGCGGCTTGGGCAGTTTGGGAATGAGATCCTCGGGATCCACGTTGACCTGCGGGATGGGGACGACACAAATCCAAACTGCTCCCATTCCCATTCCCATTCCCATTCCCATTCCCATTCCCATTCTTTTCCCATTCCCATTCCCATTCCCATTCCCATTCCCATTCCCATTCCCAATCCCATTCCCATTCCCATTGCCATTGCCATTGCCATTCCCATTCCCATTCTTTCCCATTCCCATTCCCATTCCCATCCCCATCCCCATCCCCATCCCCATTCCCATTCTTTCCCATTCTCATTCCCATTCCCATCCCCATCCCCATTCCCATTCCCATTCCCATTCCCATTCTTTCCCATTCCCATTCCCATTCCCATTCCCAATCCCATTCCCATTCCCATTCCCATTCCCATTCCCATTCCCATTCCCATTCCCATTCCCATTCTTTCCCATTCCCATCCCCATTCCCATTCCCATCCCCATTCCCATTCTTTCCCATTCTCATTCCCATTCCCATTCCCCATTCCCATTCCCATTCCCATTCCCATCCCCATCCCCATCCCCATCCCCATCCCCATTCCCATTCTTTCCCATTCTCATTCCCATTCCCATTCCCATTCCCATCCCCATCCCCATCCCCATTCCCATCCCCATCCCCATTCCCATTCTTTTCCCATTCCCATTCCCATTCCCATCCCCATTCCCATTCCCATTCCCATTCCCATTCCCATTCCCATTCCCGGATCCCATTCCCATTCTTTTCCCATTCCCATTCCCATTCCCAATCCCATTTCATTCCCTCTCTCTTTATCTCATTCCATTCCCACCCCATCCCCATCCCCATTGTCCCATCCCCACTTTTCCCATTCCCATTATCCCAACTATCCCACACCCATTCCTATTATCCCCTTCCCATTATCCCATCCCAATCCTCATTATCCCATTCTCATCCCCATTATCCCATTACCCCATCCCAATCATTCCAACCCCATCCCCATTATCCCATTCCCATTATCCCATCCCCATCCCCATTATCCCATTATCCAATCCCCATTCCTCCCATTCCCATTTTTCCCATCCCCATTATCCCAATCCCATTACATCATCTTCATCCCCATTATTCCATCCCCATCATCCCAACCCCATCCCCATTATCCCATTCCCATTTTTCCCATCCCCGTTATCCCATCCCCATTATCCCATTTTTTCCCATCCCCATTATCCCATTTTTTCCCATCCCCATCATCTCATTCCTATTTTTTCCCATCCCCATCCCCATTATCCCATTCCCATTTTTCCCATCCCCATTATCCCATTCCCATTACCCCGTTACCCCATTATCCCACTCTCCCACCCCAGAATTCCCGTTTTTCCCTGGGAATTGGGGCCACCCCCGTTATCCCACCCCCAGAATTCCCATTTTTTCCCCAGGAATTTGGGATCCCCACCCTCATCCTGCGCTGCCGGGGGCAGAGGCAGAGGCCACTCCCATTATCCCACCCCCAGAATTCCCGTTTTTTCTCCGGGATTTGGGCTCCGGGGTCAGAGGCAGAGCCCCCGCCCCCCGTTATCCCACCCCCAGAATTCCCGTTTTTTCCCGGGATTTGGGATCCCCACCCTCATCCTGCGCTGCTGGGGGCAGATGTAGAGGCCCCCCCCCGTTATCCCACCCCCAGAATTCCCGTTTTTTCCCCAGGATTTGGGCTCCGGGGCCAGAGGCAGAGGTTCCCCCTGTTATCCCACCCCAGAATTCCCAGTTTTTCCCAGGAATTTGGCTCCGTACCCTCATGCGGCGCTGGCGGGGGCAGAGGTAGAGGTCGAGGCAGCGCTCGAAGCGCTCCTGGATGAAGCGGGGGTAGGCGGGAACGGCGCGCAGGCTCCGGAATTTCCGCGGCAGGAACGCCGGGCGCCGCTCGGCCGGATCCTGCTGCTGCCAGGACAGCTCCTGCCGGGAATAACAACGGGGGGAATGACGGGGGAAAAATGGGATAAATGGGGAAAATGGGAAAAATGTGAAAAATGGGATAATGGGGTAATGGGATAAATGGGAAAAATGGGGAAAATGGGATAATGGGGTAATGGGATAAATGAGGAAAACAGAGGAAAAATGGGAAAAACAGGATATCAGGAAAAATGGGGAAAATGGGAAAAATGGGAAAAACAGGAAAATTGGGATAATGGGGTAATGGGATAATGGGAAAAATGGGGGGAAAATGGGGAAAAACGGGGAAAAACAGGGGGAAAATGGGGAAATGGGAAAAATGGGAAAACCAGGAAAAATGGGGAAAATGGGAAAACAGGAAAAATGGGATAATGGGATAATGGGGAAAAATGAGGATGGGAAAAAATGGGATAATGGGATAATGGGAAAAATGGGCGAAAATGGGGAAAATGGGAAAAACAGGGGAAATGGGGGAAATGGGAAAAACGGGAAAACAGGAAAAATAGGGTAATGGGAAAAATGAGAAGAAATGGGAAAAATGGGAAAAACAGGAAAAATGGGACAATGGGGTAATGGGATAATGGGAAAAACGGGGGAAAACGGAGGGAAAACAGGGAAAAATGGGAAAAACGGGATTATGGGATAATGGGAAAAATGGGAAAAATGGGATAATGGGGTAATGGGATAATGGGAAAAACAGGGAAAACGGAGGGAAAACGGGGAAAATGGGAAAAATGGGAAAAATGGGAAAATGGGAAAAATGGGGGGAAAATGGGGAAAAACAGGGAAAACGGGGGAAAATCAGGAAAATGGGGAAAAAATGGGAAAAATGGGATTATAGGATAATGGGGAAAAATGGGGGAAAGCGGAGGGAAAATGGGAAAAAAATGGGAAAAACAGGTAAAAATGGGGAAATGAGATAAATGGGAAAACAGGAAAAATACGGTAAATGGGAAACATGAGAAAAAATGTGAAAAATAGGAAAAATGGGATAATGGGGTAATGGGGAAAAATGGCGATGGGAAAAAATGGGATAATGGGGTAATGGGATAATGGGAAAAATGGGGGAAAATGGGCGAAAATGGGGAAAAACGGGGGGAAAATGGGGGAAATGGGGAAAAATGGGGAAAACAGGAAAAATGGGGAAAATGGAGAAAATGAGAAAAATGGAGAAAATGGGGAAAATGGGAAAAATGGGAAAAATGGGAAAAATGGTATAATGGGGTAATGGGATAATGGGAAAAATGGGGGGAAGTGGGAAAAAATGGAGAAAACGGGAAAAACGGGGTAATGGGAAAAATGGGAAAAATGGGATAATGGGAAAAATGGGGGGAAGATGGGGGAAATAGGAAAAATGGGAAAAACGGGATAATGGGGATGGGAAAAATGGGATAATGGGAAAAAAACAGGAAAAATGGAATAATGGGGTAATGGGAAAATTGGGAAAAATGGGAAAAACGGCAAAATGGGATAATGGGAAAAATGGGGATGGGATTGGAATGGGAAATTGGGAATGGAGATGAGATTGGGAATGGGATCCGGGAATGGGAGAATGGGGATGGGATAAATGGGGATGGGGATGGGATAATGGGAATGGGAGAAATCAAATGGGAATGGGAATAATGGGAATAATGGGATAATGAGAATGGGAAACATGGGAATGGGGATGGGAGAATGGGGGGTGGGACAAATGGGGATGGGATTGGAAATGGGAAATTGGGAATGGGGATGGGAAAATGGGAATGGGCAAAATCGAATGGGAAGGGGAAAAATGGGAATAACGGGATAACGAGAATGGGAAAAATGGGAATGGGATAATGGGAGTGGAGATGGGAAAAAGGGAATGGGAAATTGGGAGTGGGAAAAATGGGAATAGGAATGGGATAATGGGAATGGGAATGAAATGGGATTGGAAATGGGGATGGGAAATTGGGAATGGGGATGGGAAAAAATGGGAATGGGGAATTGGGAATGGGGAATTGGGAATGAGACCCAGGAACGGGAATGGGGAAAACGGGAACGGGATGGGATCCCGGGATGCCCCAAACTCCTCCCCTGAGCAATCCCGGGGCTGCAACCACCCCGAATTCCCTGGAAAACATTTCCAGCCTCCCTCCGGAGCCTCCCCGCGGCGTTCCCGGCATTCCCGGCGTTCCCGGCGTTCCCACCTCCTCGGGGCTGAGCAGGAATTCCGGGGGCGGGTTGTAGGACTCGGCGTGGCCGGGCAGCGGGATTTTGGGAGCGGGGACGTGCATCTTGTGCCGGCCCAGGACGGAGTTGGGATCCTCCCGCGCCCAGAGGTCGTAAAACTCCGGAACGTTCTCCTTGGGCTTGCGGGGCTGGATCCAGCCCATCTTGATGGCGTGGACCAGCTTGGAGACCTGCGGGGGCATTCCCGGGATTTGGGCAGGGGGAAGAGTTGTCCAGCCTCCTCAGCTTCTCCACCTCCATCCCACCAGGATCTTTCCATCCTCAGCTTCTCCACCCTCAGCTTCTCCATCCTCAGCTTCTCCATCCTCCTCAGCTTCTCCACCTCCTCAGCTTCTCCATACTCCTCAACTTCTCCACCTCCATCCCACCAGGATCCTTCCATGCTCCTCAGCTTCTCCACCTCCTCAGCCTCTCCACCTCCTCAGCTTCTCCATCCTCCTCAGCTTCTCCAACCTCAGCTTCTCCTCCTCCTCAGCTTCTCCACCTCCTCAGCTTCTCCACCCTCAGCTTCTCCATCTCCTCAGCTTCTCCACCTCCTCAGCTTCTCCACCTCCTCAACTTCTCCATCCTCAGCTTCTCCACCTCCTCAGCTTCTCCACCTCCTCAGCTTCTCCATCCTCCTCAACTTCTCCACCTCCTCAGCTTCTCCATCCTCCTCAGCTTCTCCACCTCCTCAGCTTCTCCGTCCTCCTCAGCTTCTCCATTCTCCTCAGCTTCTCCACCTCCATCCCACCAGGATCTTTCCATCCTCCTCAGCTTCTCCATCCTCAACTTCTCCATCCTCCTCAGCTTCTCCATCTTCTCAGCTTCTCCATCTCCTCAGCTTCTCCATCCTCCTCAGCTTCTCCACCTCCTCAGCTTCTCCACCTCCTCAGCTTCTCCATTCTCCTCAGCTTCTCCACCTCCTCAACTTCTCCATCCTCAGCTTCTCCAACTCCTCAGCTTCTCCACCTCCTCAGCTTCTCCATCCTCCTCAGCTTCTCCACCCTCCTCAGCTTCTCCATCTCCTCAGCTTCTCCACCTCCTCAGCTTCTCCATCCTCAGCTTCTCCACCACCTCAGCTTCTCCACCTCCTCAGCTTCTCCACCTCCAGCCCACCAGGATCTTTCCATGCTCCTCAGCTTTTCCATCCTCATCCCACCAGGATCTTTCCAGCCTCCTCAGCTTCTCCACCTCCTCAGCTTCTCCATCCTCCTCAACTTCTCCACCTCCTCAGCTTCTCCATCTCCTCAGCTTCTCCATCCTCAGCTTCTCCACCTCCTCAGCTTCTCCACCTCCTCAGCTTCTCCACCTCCTCAGCTTCTCCATCCTCAGCTTCTCCACCTCCTCAGCTTCTCCACCTCCTCAGCTTCTCCACCACCTCAGCTTCTCCATCCTCCTCAGCTTCTCCATCCTCAGCTTCTCCACCTCCTCAGCTTCTCCATCCTCATCCCACCAGGATCTTTCTTTCCATCCTCCTCAGCTTCTCCACCTCCTCAGCTTCTCCACCTCCTCAGCTTCTCCACCTCCAGCCCACCAGGATCTTTCCATGCTCCTCAGCTTTTCCATCCTCATCCCACCAGGATCTTTCCAGCCTCCTCAGCTTCTCCATCTCCTCAGCTTCTCCATCTCCTCAGCTTCTCCACATCCTCAGCTTCTCCAACCTCCTCAGTTTCTCCACCTCCTCAGCTTCTCCACCTCCATCCCACCAGGATCTTTCCATGCTCCTCAGCTTCTCCACCTCCATCGCACCAGGATCTTTCCATGCTCCTCAGCTTCTCCACCTCCTCAGCTTCTCCATCCTCCTCAGCTTCTCCACCTCCTCAGCTTCTCCATCCTCAGCTTCTCCACCTCCTCAGCTTCTCCACCTCCTCAGCTTCTCCATCCTCAGCTTCTCCACCTCCTCAGCTTCTCCATCCTCAGCTTCTCCACCCTCAGCTTCTCCACCTCCTCAGCTTCTCCATCCTCAGCTTCTCCACCTCCTCAGCTTCTCCACCTCCTCAGCTTCTCCATCCTCAGCTTCTCCATCCTCAGCTTCTCCATCCTCCTCAGCTTCTCCATCCTCAGCTTCTCCATCCTCCTCAGCTTCTCCATCCTCAGCTTCTCCACCTCCTCAGCTTCTCCACCCTCAGCTTCTCCACCTCCTCAGCTTCTCCACCTCCTCAGCTTCTCCACCTCCTCAGCTTCTCCACCCTCAGCTTCTCCACCTCCTCAGCTTCTCCACCTCCTCAGCTTCTCCACCTCCTCAGCTTCTCCATCCTCAGCTTCTCCATCCTCCTCAGCTTCTCCACCTCCTCAGCTTCTCCATCCTCAGCTTCTCCATCCTCAGCTTCTCCACCTGCTCAGATTCTCCATCCTCATCCCACCAGGATCTTTCCATGCTCCTCAGCTTCTCCACCTCCTCAGCTTCTCCATCTCCTCAGCTTCTCCATCCTCAGCTTCTCCACCTCCTCAGCTTCTCCACCTCCTCAGCTTCTCCATCCTCAGCTTCTCCACCTCCTCAGCTTCTCCATCCTCAGCTTCTCCACCTCCTCAGCTTCTCCACCTCCTCAGCTTCTCCAACCTCCTCAGTTTCTCCACCCTCAGCTTCTCCACCTCCTCAGCTTCTCCATCTCCTCAGCTTCTCCATCCTCAGCTTCTCCACCTCCTCAGCTTCTCCAACCTCCTCAGCTTCTCCAACCTCCTCAGTTTCTCCACCTCCTCAGCTTCTCCACCCTCATCCCACCAGGATCTTCCCAATCTTCTCAATCCCACCAAGATCTTTCCATCCTCTCCAGCTTTTCCACCTTCATCCCAACCGGATCTTCCCAATCTTCACATCCCACCAGGATCTCTCCATCCTCCAAATCCCACCAGGATCTCTCCAAGCTTCACGTCCCACCAGAGCTTTTCCATCCTCTCCATCCCACCAGAGCCTTCCCACCCTCCTCATCTCACAGGGATCTTCCCAATCTCCTCAATCCCACCGGGATCTCTCCAACCTTCTCATCCCATTGCGATCTCCCCATCCCACCAGAGCTTTTCCATCCTCCTCACCCCACTGGGACCTTCTCAATCTCCTCATCCCACTGGGATCTTCTCGCCCTCTTCAGCTTTTCCATCCTCTCCATCCCACCAGGATCTCTCCAACCTTCACATCCCACCAGGATCTCTCCACCCTCTCCATCCCACCAGAGCTTTTCCATCCTCTCCATCCCGCTGGGATCTTCCCATCCTCTCCAGCTTTTCCACCTCCAGCCCACCGGGATCTTTCCATCCTCCAAATTTCACCAAGATCTCCCCATCCTCTCCATCCTACCTGGATCTTCCCAATCTCCTCAATCCCACCAGGATCTCTCCAACCTTCACATCCCACCTGGATCTTTCCATCCTCTCCATCCCACCAGGATCTCTCCTTCCCATCCCACCAGAGCTTTTCCATCCTCTCCATCCCACCGGGATCTTTCCAAGTTCCTCATCCCACCAGGATCTTCCCAATCTCTTCAATCCATTGGGATCTTCCCATCCTCTCCAGCTTTTCCACCTCCATCCCACTGAGATCTTCCCGATCTCCTCATCCCACCAAAATCTTTCCAACCGCCTCAGCTTTCCACCCTCATCCCACTGGGATCTTTCCACCCTCTCCATCCCACCTGGATCCTTCCATCCTCTCCACCCCACCAGAGCTTTTCCATCCTCTCCATCCCGCTGGGATCTTTCCAAGTTCCTCATCCCACCCGGACCTTTCCAATCTTCTCATCCCACTGGAAACTTCCCATCCTCTCCAGCTTTTCCATCTCCATCCCACCAGCACCTTCCCAATCTCCACATCCCACCAGGATCTCTCCACCCTCTCCATCCCACCGGAGCTTTTCCATCCTCTCCATTCCACCAGGAACTTTTCAAGTTCCTCCTCCCACCAGGATCTTTCCAATCCATTGGGATCTTCCCATCCTCTCCAGCTTTTCCACCTCCATCCCAACAGGATCTTCCCAATCTTCACATCCCACTGGAGCTTTTCCATCCTCTCCATCCCACCAGAGCCTTCCCACTCTTCTCATCCCACCGGGATCTTTCCAACCTTCTCATCCCATTGGGATCTCCCCATCCCACTAGAGCTTTTCCATCCTCCTCACCCCACTGGGACCTTCTCAATCTCCTCACCCCACTGGGACCTTCTCACTTTCTTCAGCTTTTCCATCCTCTCCATCCCACCAGGATCTCTCCAACCTTCACATCCTACCAGGATCTCTCCACCCTCTCCATCCCACCGGAGCTTTTCCATCCTCTCCATCCCACTGGGATCTTTCCAAGTTCCTCATCCCACCCGGACCTTCCCAATCTTCTCATCCCACTGGAAACTTCCCATCCTCTCCAGCTTTTCCACCTCCATCCCAACAGGATCTTTCCATCCTCCAAATCTCACCAAGATCTCCCCATTCTCTCCATCCCACCAGGATCTCTCCATCCTCTCTGTCCCACTGAAATCTTTCCAAGTTCCTCATCCCACCAGGATCTTCCCAATCTTCTCAATCCATTGGGACCTTCCCATCCTCTCCAGCTTTTCCATCCTCTCCATCCCACCAGGATCTTCCCAATCTCCTCATCCCACCAAAATCTTTCCAACCGCCTCAGCTTTCCACCCTCATCCCACCAGGATCTTTCCAACCTTCTCAATCCCACCAGGATCTCTCCAACCTTCACATCCCATCTGGATCTTTCCATCCTCTCCATCCCACCAGGATCTCTCCTTCCCATCCCACCAGAGCTTTTCCATCCTCTCCATCCCACCAGGATCTTTCCAAGTTCCTCATCCCACCAGGATCTTCCCAATCTCCTCATCCCACCAAAATCTTTCCAACCTCCTCAGCTTTCCACCCTCATCCCACCGGGATCTTTCCATCCTTCAAATCCCACCAGGATCTCTCCACCCTCTCCATCCCACCTGGATCCTTCCATCCTCTCCACCCCACCGGAGCTTTTCCATCCTCTCCATCCCACCGAGATCTTTCCAAGTTCCTCATCCCATCGGGATGTCTCTGGTCTTCTCAATCCATTGGGATCTTCCCATCCTCCCCAGCTTTTCCACCTCCATCCCACCAGGATCTTTCCATCCTCCAAATCCCACCAGGATCTTTCCACCCTCTCCATCCCACCGAGATCTTTCCAAGTTCCTCATCCCACCAGGATCTTCCCAAACTCCTCAATCCATTGGGATCTTCCCATCCTCTCCAGCTTTTCCACCTCCAGCCCACCAAAACCTTCTCAATCTCCTCATCCCACCAAAATCTTTCCAACCTCCTCAGCTTTCCGTCCTCATCCCATTTGGATCTTCCCAATCTTCTCAATCCCACCAGGATCTCTCCAACCTTCACATCCCACCAGGATCTCTCCCCCCTCTCCATCCCACCTGGATCTCTCCAACCTTCTCATCCCACCTGGATATTTCCATCCTCTCCATCCCACCGAGATCTTTCCAAGTTCCTCATCCCACCAGGATCTTCCCAATCTTCTCAATCCATTGGGACCTTCCCATCCTCTCCAGCTTTTCCATCCTCTCCATCCCACCAGGATCTTCCCAATCTCCTCATCCCACCAAGATCTTTCCAACCTCCTCAGCTTTCCACCCTCATCCCACCAGGATCTTTCCAACCTTTTCAATCCCACCAGGATCTTTCCACCCTCTCCATCCCACCGAGATCTTTCCAAGTTCCTCATCCCACCAGGATGTTCTTAATCTTCTCAATCCATTGGGACCTTCCCATCCTCTCCAGCTTTTCCACCTCCATCCCACTGAGACCTTCCCAATCTCCTCATCCCACCAGGACTTTCCCAATCTCCTCATCCCACCAGGATCTTCCCACCCTCCCCAGCGTTCCCCGCCCGGATCTCCTCCCGGCTGCCGGAATTCCGGCCTCTCCCACCTTCTCCTTCTCCACCAGGGAGGGGATGAAGCTCCGTTTGTCGGCCGGCCGGTTGGTCACCGGGTGGATCCGCACCTCGTGGCTGAAGAAATCCACGGCCGGCTGGAAAACCGGGAACGCTCAGCCCCCCCAGCCCCCGCTCCCGCCGGGAATTCCGTCCCTGGGGGATTCCCGGTGGGAATTCTGCCCCATTCCCGGTGGGAATTCCACCCCATTCCTTTGGGAATTCCATCCCTGGGGGCTCCTCTTGGGGACTCCCAGTGGGAATGCCGGCCCTGAGGGCTCCCCTTGGGCATTCCCGGTGGGAATTCTGCCCCATTCCCTTGGGAATTCCGCCCCTGGGAGCTCCCCTCTCACATTCCCTTGGGAATTCCGTCCCTGGGTCCCTGGGGGCTCCCCTCGGGGATTCCCTTGGGAATTCCGTCCCTGGGGGCTCCCCTTGGGGATTCCCGGTGGGAATTCCATCCCCAGGAGCTCCCCTGGGACAGTCCCATTGGGAATCCCGCCCCATTCCCATTGGGAATCCCGCCCCATTCCCGTTGGGAATCCCGCCCCATTCCCGTTGGGAATCCCGCCCCATTCCCTGTGGGAATCCCGCCCCATTCCCAGTGGGAATCCCACCCCATTCCCAGTGGGAATCCCGCCCCATTCCCTGTGGGAATCCCGCCCCATTCCCAGTGGGAATCCCGCCCCATTCCCTGTGGGAATCCCGCCCCATTCCCATTGAGAATCCCACCCCATTCCCTGTGGGAATCCCGCCCCATTCCCTGTGGGAATCCTGCCCCATTCCCTGTGGGAATCCCGCCCCATTCCCTGTGGGAATCCCGCCCCATTCCCTGTGGGAATCCCGCCCCATTCCCTGTGGGAATCCTGCCCCATTCCCGTTGGGAATCCCGCCCCATTCCCAGTGGGAATCCCGCCCCATTCCCCGTGGGAATCCCGCCCCATTCCCAGTGGGAATCCCGCCCCATTCCCAGTGGGAATCCCGCCCCATTCCCGTTGGGAATCCCACCCCATTCCCTGTGGGAATCCCGCCCCATCCCCATTGGGAATCCCGCCCCATTCCCTGTGGGAATCCCGCCCCATTCCCTGTGGGAATCCCGCCCCATTCCCTGTGGGAATCCCGCCCCATTCCCCGTGGGAATCCCGCCCCATTCCCTGTGGGAATCCCGCCCCATTCCCTGTGGGAATCCCGCCCCATTCCCCGTTGGGAATCCCGCCCCATCCCCATTGGGAATCCCGCCCCATTCCCATTGGGAATTCCCCATTCCCCGTGGGAATCCTGCCCCATTCCCGTTGGGAATTCCCCATTCCCGTTGGGATCTCCCCATTCCCGTTGGGAATTCCCCATTCCCGTTGGGAATTCCCCATTCCCGTTGGGATCTCCCCGGGCTCTCACCTCGTAGGGGTCGAAGGTGACGTCCCCGAACTGCCCCCGCTGCAGGCGCCGCACCAGCTCCAGCTGCTCCTCCGACAGCCGCACCTCCGCCCCCGTCTGACGGTCCTGCACCGTGCGCCTGTGCCAGGAACACCAAAACACCGGGATCAACACCGGGATCAACACCCAAACACCGGGATCAACACCGGGATCAACACCGGGATCCACACCGAAACACCGGGATCAACACCGGGATCAACACCGGGATCAGCACCGGGATCAACACCGAAACACCGGGATCAACACCGGGATCAACACCGGGATCAACACCGGGATCAACACCGGGATCAACACCGGCACTGACAGCGGCACCTCCGCCCCCGTCTGACGGTCCTGCACCGTGCGCCTGTGCCAAAACACCGGGATCAACACCGGGATCAACACCCAAACACCGGGATCAACACCCAAACACCGGGATCAACACCAAAACACCGGGATCAACACCGGGATCAACACTGGGATCAGCACCGGGATCGACAGCCGCACCTCCGCCCCCGTCTGACGGTCCTGCACCGTGCGCCTGTGCCAGGAACACCAAAACACCGGGATCAACACCGAAACACCGGGATCAGCACCGGGATCAACACCCAAACACCGGGATCAACACCGGGATCAACACCGGGATCAGCACCGGGATCAACAGTGAAACACCGGGATCCACACCGGGATCGACAGCGGCACCTCCGCCCCCGTCTGACGGTCCTGCACCGTGCGCCTGTCCCAGGAGCAACACCGGGATCAACACCGGGATCAACACCAAAACACCGGGATCAACACCAGGATCAACACCGGGATCAACACCAAAACACCGGGATCAGCACCGGGATCAACACCGGGATCAGCACCGGGATAACACCGAAACACTGGGATCAACACTGGGATCCACACCAGGATCAACACCAGGACTGACAGCGGCACCTCCGCCCCCGTCTGACAGTCCTGCACCGTGCGCCTGTGCCAAAACACCAAAACACCGGGATCAACACCGAAACACCGGGATCAGCACCGGGATCAACACCGGCACTGACAGCGGCACCTCCTCCCCCGTCAGATGGTCCTGCACCGTGCGCCTGTGCCAGAAACACCAGGATCAACACCGAAACACCGGGATCAACACCAAAACACCGGGATCCACACCGGGATCGACAGCGGGATCCACACTGAAACACCGGGATCCACACCAGGATCCACACCGGGATCCACACTGAAACACCGGGATCAACACCGGGATCAACACCAAAACACTGGGATCCACACCGGGATCCACACCGGGATCAACACCGGGATCAACAGCAGGATCAACACTGGGATCAACAGCGGGATCCACACCGGGATCAACACTGGGATCAACAGCGGGACACACAGGGATGGACACTGGGATGGACAGGGATGGACACCGGGACACCGGGATGTGGAACATGGACACCAGGACCAACAGTGGGATGTGGGACACCGGGATGGACACCGGGATGTGGGACAGGGATTCCCAGGATGCAGAGGGATTCCCAGGATCAGGATACAGGACAGGGATGCAGAGGATTCCTGGGATGCAGAGGGATTTTTGGGATGAGGACAGGGACGCAGAGGGAATTTTGGGATGCATCCCAGGCCGGCTGGCAGCCAGCGCAGCTCCACCCCACCCCCCACACCCCAACCCCCCACCCCCTCCAGAAAAAACCTCCGGAAAGCTCCAGAACCCCCGGGAATTCCGGGAATTCCGGCCAATTCCCCACAACCCCCACCCCCTCCATGCCGAGCCCAGCCACGGGGATTTTTCGGGATCCCGATCCCAATCCCGGTGGGACACCCCCACCCCACCCCCCCAGGCCAGGGTGGGTGTTTCCCGGGGTTTTCCTGACCAGTATTCCGGGTTTTCCATCTTCTCCAGGAAGAGGTCCAGCTCGTCCCGGCTGCGCAGGGGTTTGTAGATCCTCCGGCCCTCCAGGTCGTAGCCGACGTGCGGGAAATCCCGGTACCATTCCAGCGGGATGTTCCCCACCGTGTTCCGGATGTCCTGGGAAACAACAACAACCGGGAACAGGGTCAGGGCAGGGCCGGGAATTCCTGGGAATTCCTGAGGAAAAGGGTCAGGGCAGGGCCGGGAATTCCTGGGAATTCCTGGGGAAAAGGGTCAGGGCAGGGCCGGGAATTCCTGGGAATTCCTGGGGAAAAGGGTCAGGGCAGGGCCGGGAATTCCTGGGAATTCCTGGGGAAAAGGGTCAGGGCAGGGCCGGGAATTCCTGGGAATGCTTGGAGAGAAGGGTCAGGGCAGGGCCGGGAATTCCCGGGAATTCCTGAGGAAAAGGGTCAGGGCAGGGCTGGGAATTCCTGGGAATTCCTGAGGAAAAGGGTCAGGGCAGGGCCGGGAATTCCTGGGGAAAAGGGGCAGGGGAGGGCGGGGAATTCCTGGGAATCCCTGGGAGGTGATTCCTGAGAAAAACACTGGGAAAAGGGTCAGGGGAGGGCGGGAATCCCTGGGAATGCTTGGGGAAAAGGGTGAGGGGAGGGTGGGGAATCCCTGGGAGAGGATTCCTGAGAAAAACACCGGGAAAAGGCTGAGGGAATTCCAGGGAACCCCTGGGGAGAAGGGTCAGGGCAGGGCAGGGAATTCCTGGGAATGCTTGGGGAAAACGGTGAGGGAGTTCCAGGGAAAATCCTGGAGCTGCTTCCCGAGGAAAACACCAGGAAAAGGGTCAGAGGAGGGCAGGGAATTCCAGGAAATCCCTGGGAGATAATTCCTGAGGAAAACACGGGGAGAAGTTGAGGGAATTCCAGGGAATGGTTGGGGAAAAGGATGAGGGGAGGCCAGAGAATCCCTGGGAAATGATTCCCGAGGAAAACACCTGGAAAAAGGTGAGGGAATTCCAAGGAATCCCAGGGTGAGGGGAGGGTGGGAAGTTTTGGGTGCAATTCCACAGATCCTGCCAGTCATTCCACGGCCTCTGGCTGCAATCCCACAGATTTTGGGACACCCTACATCCCAAATAATTTCTGCGGCCCTGGCTGCAATTCCATGGATTTTGGCCGCAATCCCACGGATTTTGGGACTCCCTGCTCCCCGGGCTGTGCTCTCTTTCCCTGGGGATCCTGCCGGCTTTTTCCTGGCCTTTTCCCAGGGATCCTGCCGGCCTTTCCTGGGAACGCTGCTGGCTTTTCCCAGGAATGCTGCCGGCTTTTCCTGGGAATGCTGCCGGCCTTTTCCCAGGGATCCTGCCGGCCTTTTCCCGGGGATCCTGTTGGCTTTTCCTGGGGACCCTACTGGCCTTTTCCCAGCCTTTTCCCCGGGATCCTGCCGGCTTTTCCTGCCTGCCTTTTCCCGGGGATCCTGCCGGCCTTTTCCCGGCCTTTTCCCAGGGATCCTGCCGGCCTTTTCCCGGGGATCCTGCCGGCCTTTTCCCGGCCTTTTCCCAGGGATCCTGCCGGCCTTTTCCCGGCCTTTTCCCAGGGATCCTGCCGGCCTTTTCCCAGGGATCCTGCCGGCCTTTTCCCAGGGATCCTGCCGGCTTTTCCCAGGGATCCTGCCGGCCTTTTCCCGGGAATGCTGCCGGCCGGGAGGCGCTCCCGGGGAGCAGCAGCAGCAGCAGCAGCAGCAGCAGCAGCAGCGGGGGCCGGGCGCGCTGCCGGGCGGCGCTAAGCGAAAGCAGATGGCTCCGAAAACAACTCCGATGGCTCTGAGACAATTCCAGTGGCTCTGAACAATTCCAGTGGCTCTGAAAACAACTCCGATGGCTCTGAGACAATTCCAGTGTCCCTGAACAATTCCAGTGGCTCCAAAAACAACTCCGGTGTCTCTGAGACAATTCCAGTGTCCCCTGAACAATTCCAGTGGCTCTGAAAACAACTCCGGTGTCTCTGAACTGAACTCCAGTGGCTCTGGACTCAACTCCAATGGCTCTGAGCTCAACTCCAGTGTCCCTGAACAACTCTGAACTCAACTCCAAACTCGGGTGTCCCTGAACAATTCCAGTGTCCCTGAACTCAACTCCAGTGTCTCTGAACAATTCCAATGTCCCTGAACAATTCCAATGGCTCTGAACAACTCTGAACTCAACTCCAGTGTCTCTGAACAATTCCAATGTCCCTGAACTCAACAGCTCCGGTGTCCCTGAACAATTCCAGTGTTCCTGAACTCAACTCCAGTGGCTCTGAACTCCTCCAGTGTCTCTGAACAACTCTGAGCTCAACTCCAATGGCTCTGAGCTCAACAACTCTGATGGCTGTGAACTCAACTCCAATGTCCCTGAACAATTCCAGTGTCCCTGAACTCAATTCCAGTGGCTCTGAACAATTCCAGTGTCCCTGAACTCAATTCCAGTGGCTCTGAACAATTCCAGTGTCCCTGAACTCAATTCCAGTGGCTCTGAACTGAACAACTCCAGTGTCTCTGAAAAATTCCAGTGTCTCTGAACTGAACTCCAGTGGCTCTGAACCCAACTCCAGTGTCCCTGAACAATTCCAGTGTCCCTGAACTCAACAACTCTGGTGTCCCTGAACAACTCTGAACAACTCCAGTGTCTCTGAACAACTCTGAACTCAACTCCAACAGCTCTGAACTCAACAACTCCAACAGCTCTGAACAATTCCAGTGTCCCTGAACTCCTCCAGTGTCTCTGAACAACTCCAGTGGCTCTGAACTCCTCAACAACTCCGATGGCTCTGAGCTCAACAACTCCGGTGTCTCTGAACTCAACTCCAATGTCCCTGAACAACTCTGAACTCAACTCCAGTGTCCCTGAACAATTCCAGTGTCCCTGAACTCAACTCTGGTGTCTCTGAACTCCTCCAGTGTCTCTGAACAACTCTGAACTCCAAACTCTGATCTCTCTGAACTCTAAACTCCGGTGTCTCTGAACTCCAAACTGCGGTGTCTGTGAACTCCAAACCCCGGTGTCTGTGAACTCCAAACTCTGATCTCTCTGAACAACTCTGAACTCCAAACTCTGATCTCTCTGAACTCCAAACCCCGGTGTCTGTGAACTCCAAACTCTGATCTCTCTGAACTCCAAACCCCGGTGTCTGTGAACTCCAAACCCCGGTGTCTGTGAACTCCAAACCCCGGTGTCTGTGAACTCCAAACTCTGATCTCTCTGAACAACTCTGAACTCCAAACTCTGATATCTCTGAACTCCAAACTCCAGTGTCTGTGAACTCCAAACTCTGATTTCTCTGAACTCCAAACTCCAGTGTCTGTGAACTCCAAACTCTGATCTCTCTGAACAACTCTGAACTCCAAACTCTGATCTCTCTGAACTCCAAACTCCGGTGTCTGTGAACTCCAAACCCCGGTGTCTGTGAACTCCAAACTCTGATATCTCTGAACTCCACACCCCGGTGTCTGTGAACTCCAAACCCCGGTGTCTGTGAACTCCAAACTCTGATATCTCTGAACAACTGTGAACTCCACACCCCGGTGTCTGTGAACTCCACACCCCGGTGTCTGTGAACTCCAAACTCCGGTGTCTGTGAACTCCAAACCCCGGTGTCTGTGAACTCCACACCCCGGTGTCTGTGAACTCCAAACCCCGGTGTCTGTGAACTCCACACCCCGGTGTCTGTGAACTCCAAACTCCGGTGTCTGTGAACTCCAAACCCCGGTGTCTGTGAACTCCAAACTCTGATATCTCTGAACTCCACACCCCGGTGTCTGTGAACTCCAAACTCCGGTGTCTGTGAACTCCAAACCCCGGTGTCTGTGAACTCCAAACTCTGATATCTCTGAACAACTGTGAACTCCACACCCCGGTGTCTGTGAACTCCACACCCCGGTGTCTGTGAACTCCAAACTCCGGTGTCTGTGAACTCCAAACCCCGGTGTCTGTGAACTCCACACCCCGGTGTCTGTGAACTCCAAACTCCGGTGTCTGTGAACTCCAAACCCCGGTGTCTGTGAACTCCAAACCCCGGTGTCTGTGAACAACTGTGAACTCCAAACCCCGGTGTCTGTGAACTCCACACCCCGGTGTCTGTGAACTCCAAACCCCGGTGTCTGTGAACTCCAAACCCCGGTGTCTGTGAACTCCAAACCCCGGTGTCTGTGAACTCCAAACCCCGGTGTCTGTGAACTCCAAACCCCGGTGTCTGTGAACTCCACACCCCGGTGTCTGTGAACTCCAAACCCCGGTGTCTGTGAACTCCAAACCCCGGTGTCTGTGAACTCCACACCCCGGTGTCTGTGAACTCCACACCCCGGTGTCTGTGAACTCCAAACTCTGATATCTGTGAACAACTCTGAACTCCAAACCCCGGTGTCTGTGAACTGGGCCGGCTCCGGAGGCTGCGGAGGCTGCGGAGGCCGGGCTGGCCCCGGGAGCTGGCGCAGCGCCGGCCGGGCGGGAGGAGAGGAGCGGGAGGAGGAGCAGGAGCAGGAGCAGGAGCAGGAGCAGGGGAGGTTTGGGTTTCGGAAGCTGCCCAGACGGGGATTAAGCGCGGGAGGCAGCGCACGGAAGGTGCAGCCGGGAAGGAGAAACCTCCCGCGAGGAGCTCGGGGAGGGAGGGAGGGAGGAGGAGGAGGCGCTGGAAAGGAGCGGGGGCGGCTCCGGGAGGGGAGGAGGGAGAGGGAAAAAGAGGGGAAAAGGGAGAGGAGAGGGAGAGGGGAAAAGGGAGAGGGGAAAAGGGGGGAAAAGGGAGAGAGGAGAGGGGAAAAGGGAGAGAGGAGAGGGGAAAAGGGAGAGGGGAAAAGGGAAAAGGGAGAGGGGAGAAGGGGAAAAGGGAGAGGGGAAAAGGGGGGAAAAGGGAGAGGGGAAAAGAGGGGAAAAGAGAGAGGGGAGAGGGGAAAAGGGAGAGAGGAGAGGGGAAAAAGGGGGGAAAAGGGAGAGAGGAGAGGGAAAAAGGGGGGAAAGAGAGGGGAGAGGGGAAAGGGAGAGGGAAAAAGGGGGGGAAAAGGGAGAGGGGAAAGGGGAAAGTGGAGAGGGGAGAGGGGAAAAGAGAGAGGGGAGAGGGGAAAAGGGAGAGGGGAAAAGGGAAAAGGGAGAAGGGAGAGGGGAAAAGGGAGAGGGGAAAGGGGAAAGTGGAGAGGGGAGAGGGGAAAAGAGAGAGGGGAGAGGGGAAAAGGGAGAGAGAGGGAAAAAGGGAGAGAGGAGAGGGGAAAAAGGGGGGAAAAGGGAGAGAGGAGAGGGAAAAAGGGGGGAAAGAGAGAGGAGAGGGGAAAGGGAGAGGGAAAAAGGGGGGAAAAGGGAGAGGGGAAAGGGGAAAGTGGAGAGAGGAGAGGGAAAAGGGAGAGGGGAAAAGGGGGGAAAAGAAAGGGAAAAAGGGAAAAAGGGGAAAAGGGAGAGAGGAGAGGGGAAAAAAGGGGGAAAAAGAGAGAGGAGAGGGGAAAAAGGGGGGGAAAAGGGAAAAAGGGAGAGAGGAGAGGGGAAAAAGGGAGGAAAAGGGGAAAAGGGAGAGGGGAGAGGGAAAAAGGGAGAGAGGAAAAGGGGGGGAAAAGGGAGAGGCGAGATGGGAAAGGGAGAGGGGAGAGGGGAAAACGGAGAGAGGAGAGGGAAAAAAGGGGGAAAAGGGAAAAAATGGGGGGAAAATGGGGAAAGAAGAGGAAAAAAATAGGGAAAACCTGGGGGAAAAAAAAACCAAAAAACCCACAAAAAAGGAGAGAGAGAGGGGAGAGGGGAAAAAGGGGGAAAAAAAAGGGGGAAAATGGGGGGAAAAGAGGGGAAAAAATGGGGGAAAAAAACCAGGGAAAACCCGGGAAAACAACAACAACAAAATCAAAAAAAAAAAAAAAGGGGAGAGAGAAAGAGAGTAGAGGAAAAAAGGGGGAAAAAAGGGGGAAAAAATGGGGAAAGAAGAGGAAAAAAAATAGGGAAAACCTGGGGAAAAAAAAACCCAAAAAACCCACAAAAAAGGGGAGAGAGAGAGAGAGGGGAGAGGGAAAAGGGGAGGAAAAGGGAAAAAAAAAAAGGGGGAAAATGGGGAAAGAAGAGGAAAAAAAATAGGGAAAACGCGTGAAAAACAACAACAACAAAAATCAAAGAAAAAGGGGAGAGAGAGAGGAGAGGAAAAAAGGGGGGAAAAATGGGGGAAATGGGGAAAAAAAGAGGGGAAAATGGGGAGAAAAAAAAACAAAACAAAAACAAAACCAGAAAAAGGAGAGAGAGAAGAGAGATGGGAGAGGAAAAAAAGGGGGGAAAAAAAGGGAAAAAAGAGGAAAAAAGCAAGGAAAACTCGGGGAAAAACCCAAAAAAACCCCCCAAAAAAACCCCACAAGAAAAAAAACCAAAATGGGAGAGAGAGAGAGAAGAAAGAGAAGAGAGGAAAAAAGGGGGGAAAAAGGGGAAAAATGAGGAAAAATGGGGAAAGAAGAGGAAAAAAACCAGGGAAAACTGGGGGGGGAAAACAGGGAAAACCCGGGAAAAAAACCCCAAAAATAAACAAACAAAAAACCCAAAAAAAAAGACAGAGAGAGGAGAAAGCAATGGGGAAACTGCAGGGGGAGGAAAAAGGGGAAAATCTGGGGGAAAAAAAAAACAGGGAAAAAATGGGGAAAGCTGGGGGAAAACCCAGGAAAAAAAATCCAGGAAAAATCTGTGAAAAAGTCAGGAAAAATCTGTGAAAAACCCAGGAAAAATATGTGAAAAAACCCAGGAAAAACCCAGGAAAAACCCAGGAAAAACTCGGGAAAAAAAAAATCAGGAAAAATCTGTGAAAACCCCGGGACAAACTTGTGAAACGCTCTGGAAAAGTCCAGGAAAAAAACCCAGGAAAAAAGTCAGGAAAAAAACCAAAACAGGTGAAAAATCCAGGGAAAACCTGTGAAAAACCCAGGAAAAAAAAAGTAAAAGAAAAAAAGAAAAAAGGGAAAAAAACTCAGGACAACCCCAGGAAAAACTCGAGGAAAAAAAAAACCAGGAAAAGCCGAGGAAAAGGGCAATTCCAGTTTTTTTTTTTCGCAGGTGGAAATGCTGGATTTGCACAGGGCCCCGGAGCTGAGGGAATTCCCGGATTCCCCAAAAATTCGGGATCCCCCGAGGGGGTTTCCCTGGGCTGGGAATTCCCGGGAGATCCCCCCCGGGAGCCTTTTCCAGGGGATTTGGGGCAGCAGGGGGATGGATGGATGGGTTCGATGGGATTTTTTGGGGGGATTGGGAATTCCCGGAGAATCCAGGGAATCCGGATCCTGGGAATGGGATGCACCTGAGACCTGCGGAATTCCCGATTCCATCCCCAGCGGCGGCTCCTCAAGGGTTAATTCCCAACTCCGGGCTGAATCCCAAGAAATCCCGGCTGGAATCCCCGGGGAATGCCAGGGGAGGGGAGGGGGAGGAGGGGGAACAATCCCGGAAAATCCTCCGGGAATCCTCGGGATGGGATCCAGCGGGAGAGGGGGGGGACACCGAGGAGAGAATTCCAGGAGGGGAAAATTCCAGCGGGGATGGGGAGAAGGGAAGGAATTTCACCGGGAAAAGCGGGAGAGAAATTCCCCGGGGAGAAGGGAGGGAATTTCACCGGGAAAAGCGGGAGAGAAATTCCCCGGGAAGAGTCCTGGGGTTGGAAGGGGGAGAGAGAAATTCCAGAGGGATCGCCTTGGGATGGGGAGGATGGGGAATTTCCCCGGGAAAAGGCGAAGGAGGAAGCGGGAAAAGCGGCGGTGAAGGGGTTAAGCGCGGCTTGGAGAGGGTGAGCTCAGGTAGGCCGGGCCTGGGGCTCCCCCTTTCCCAAAAAAAAAAATCTCCTTGGTTTTTTTTTTTCCATGGAAAGCCGGGCCCGGAGGAGGAGCCGGGGCCGCCCATTCCCGCCGCTATAAAAAATCCCGCAATTCCAGCCCGCGGCTCCCGCAGGACGCGCACGTGCGCCGGCAGCGGGGACCGGGAGAGAGAAAAAAAAAAAACCCCGGGATAAAAAAAAACCCGGGATATAAAAAAACCCGGGATATAAAAAAAACCGGGATAAAAAAACCCGGGATAACCACCCCCACTACCCCCCAAAAAAAATATCAAACCGAACCGGGATAAAGGGAGGAGTTAGACCTGAAACACCGGGATAAACTCGGGACAGAGCGGCGAGAAAAAACCCGAGGAGCACCGGGGTTTGGAACGGCGATAAAAGCCCGAAAAGCACCGGGACAGAGCGGCGATAAAACCCCGAAAACCGGGCTAGAAGCGGGCTGGAAGCGGGCTAAAACTGGCGACAAAAACCCCGAGAAGTACCGGGACAGAGCGGCGATAAAACCCCGAGAAGCACCGGGATAAAGCGGCGATAAAACCCCGAAAACCGGGCTAAAAGTGGGCTAAAAGCGGCGACAAAACCCCCGAAAAGCACCGGGACAGAGCGGCGATAAAACCCCCGAAAAGCGGGCTGGAAGTGGGCTAGAAGCGGCGATAAAAACCCCGAGAAGCACCGGGGTAGGACGGCGATTAAAAACCCCGAAAACCGGGCTGGAAGCGGGCTAGAACCGGGCTAGAACCGGGCTACAAGCGGTCCAGAAACTCCTGGAGCGGCCGGCGGTGCCATGAGCGGCCGGAGCTGAGCGTCCCCTCCCCGGCATTCCCGGTGCTTTTTCCATCCATCCCCCCGGAGCTTTTCCATCCATCCCCCCGGCGCTTTTCCATCCATCCCCCCGGAGCTTTTCCATCCCTCCCGGAGCTTTTCCATCCCTCCGGAGCTTTTCCATCCATCCCTCCCGGAGCTTTTCCATCCCTCCCGGCGCTTTTCCATCCCTCCATCCCGCCGTGGCCATGTCCTTCGCCATGCTGCGCTCGGCCCCGGGGCGCTTCCTGTACCCCGAGATCAGCAGCGCGCTGTCGGAGGACGAGGAGGAGAACAGCGGCAGCTCGGGCTCGGAGGAGAAACCTTTCCACCTGGAGAGCGGCGCCGGCGGCGCTTTCGGAGCCTTGAAAAGCGGCAAAAGGCGCAGCGGAGGAGGAGGAGGAGGAGGAGGAGGAAGCAAGAACCGCTCCGGGAGGATGTCCCGGGAGCCCCGGCAGAGGCACACGGCCAACGCCCGGGAACGGGACCGCACCAACTCGGTGAACACGGCCTTCACGGCGCTGCGCACGCTGATCCCCACCGAGCCGGCCGACAGGAAACTCTCCAAGATCGAGACGCTGCGCTTGGCCTCCAGCTACATCTCGCACCTGGGCAACGTGCTGCTGCTGGGGGAGGCGGCGGGCAACGCGCAGCCCTGCCACGGAGCGGCACCGGCAGCGGTACCGGCAGCGGTACCGGGGGGAGCGGTACCGGCAGCGGGGTTCTACAGCGGAGGGAGCGCCTCGCCCGGCGGCGGCAGGGAGCTGGAGAGCGGCCAGCCGCGGCAGATCTGCACCTTCTGCCTCAGCAACCAGCGCAGGATGGTGAGTGCTGGGATGTTGGGATGGGGTTTGGGATCCTGGGATATAGGGAATGGGATGGGGATTTGGGAATTGGGGTTCCCGGGATCCCCAGCCGCGGCAGATCTGCACCTTCTGCCTCAGCAACCAGCGCAGGATGGTGAGTGCTGGGATGTTGGGATAGTGGGATTTGGGATTCAGGGAATGGGGTTTGGGATAGTGGGATTTGGGATTCAGGGAATGGGGTTTGGGATCCTGGGATATAGGAATTGGGGTTCCCGGGATCCCCAGCCGCGGCAGATCTGCACCTTCTGCCTCAGCAACCAGCGCAGGATGGGGAGTGCTGGGATAGTGGGAATGGAGTTTGGGATTCAGGGAATCTGGGATTTGGGATCCAGGGATATAGGGAACAGGGATCAGGATCTGGGAATGGGGATCAGGATTTGGGAACTGGGATCAGGATTTGGGAATGGGGATCAGGATTTGGGAATTGGGGTTCCCGGGATCCCCAGCCCCGGCAGATCTGCACCTTCTGCCTCAGCAACCAGTGCAGGATGGGGAGTGCTGGATACAGGGAATGGGGTTTGGGATCCTGGGATATAGGGAACGGGATGGGGATTTGGGAATGGGGGCTCCCGGGATCCCCAGCCCCGGCAGATCTGCACCTTCTGCCTCAGCAACCAGTGCAGGATGGGGAGTGCTGGATTTGGGATAGTGGGAATGGGGTTTGGGATAGTGGGGATGGGGTTTGGGATCCTGGGATATAGGGAACTGGGATCAGGATTTGGGAATTGGGGTTCCCGGGATGCCCAGCCCTGGCAGATCTGCACCTTCTGCCTCAGGAACCAGCGCAGGGTGGGGAGTCCGGGGGTTTGGGATGGGATTTGGGATAGTGGGAGTGGGATCTGGGATTTGAGATTCAGGGATGTAGGGAATGGGGACAGGGATTGGGGATTTGGGAACAGGGACTGGGATAACAGGGAAGGATAACCGGGGCTCCCAGTGCTCCCAGTGCTCCCAGTGCCACGGCTCCCAGTTTTCCAGGGCTGGCATTCCCAGCCCCTCAATCCCAGCGCTCCCAGTTCCCAATCCCAGCGCTCCCAGTTCCCCCAGTGCCCCTGGCTGGGATTCCCTGGATTTGGGGCTGGAATCAGAACTGGAATGAGGAGCAGGTGAAGGGAACGGGGATGTGGGAACGCTGCAGGGAACGGGGAATTGTGGCCGGGATTTGGGAATGAATCGCATCTGGGATTGGGGAATGGATCCTGCAGGGACTGGGAATGGATCCTGCAGGGATTGGGAATGGATCCCGTGTGGGATTGGGGAATTGTGTCCAGGATTTGGGATTTGGGCTGGGAATGATGAGCTCCCGTGTGGGGCTTCCTAAAAAACCGGCAATTCCCAGTTTAATCCCAGCCATTCCCAGGTTTAGCTCAGTGATTCCCAAGTTTATCCCAGCCATTCCCGAGTTTATCCCGGTGATTCCCGGCTTTATCCCGGTGATTCCCGATTTTATCCCCATGTTCGGGATTTACTGGGAGGGTTGGGATGAGCAGGAATTCCAAGGAGCTCCCGCTTGGAGCTGCAGGGAGAGCAGAGCCCGCCGGCTCCAAAATCCATGGAAAATCCATCGGAAATCCATGGAAAATCCATGGGAAATGGGAAATCCATGGGAAATCCATGGGTAATCCATAGGAAATCCATTGGCAACGGGAAATCCATGGAAAATCCTTGGGAAATCCACGGGCAATGCCCTGGGGCGCCATTTCCAGAGGCGCAGGGAAAAGGGGCCGGAGAGGAGCCGGGAATGGGCGCGGGAATGGGATCGGCTCCGTCCCAGTGCTCCCAGTGCTCCCAGTGCTCCCAGTGCTCCCAGTGCTCCCAGTGCTCATCCCAGTGCTCCCAGTGCCCATCCCAGTGCTCCCAGTGCTCCCAGTGCCCATCCCAGTGCCCATCCCAGTGCTCCCAGTGCCCATCCCAGTGCCCATCCCAGTGCTCCCAGTGCCCATCCCAGTGCTCCCAGTGCCCATCCCAGTGCTCCCAGTAACCCATCCCAGTGCTCCCAGTGCTCCCAGTACCAGCAGGAAGGGCCGGCTCTGGTTCCTGCCCAGCCCCACCAGCAGCAGCTCCTGGACCCAGGGCAGCTCCTGAGCCGCTCCCAGTGCTCCCAGTAACCCATCCCAGTGCTCCCAGTAACCCATCCCAGTGCTCCCAGTGCCCATCCCAGTGCCCATCCCAGTGCTCCCAGTAACCCATCCCAGTGCTCCCAGTGCCCATCCCAGTGCTCCCAGTGCTCCCAGTGCTCCCAGTGCCCATCCCAGTGCCCATCCCAGTGCTCCCAGTGCTCCCAGTAACCCATCCCAGTGCTCCCAGTGCCCATCCCAGTGCTCCCAGTGCCCATCCCAGTGCTCCCAGTGCCCATCGCAGTGCTCCCAGTGCTCCCAGTGCCCATCCCAGTGCCCATCGCAGTGCTCCCAGTGCCCATCCCAGTGCTCCCAGTGACCCCATCCCAGTGCTCCCAGTGCTCATCCCAGTGCTCCCAGTGCCCATCCCAGTGCTCCCAGTAACTCTGTACTGGGGCTCCCAGTGCCACGGCTCCCAGTTTTCCAGGGCCGGCATTCCCAGCCCCTCAATCCCAGCACTCCCAGTTCCCCCAGTGCCCCTGGCTGGGATTCCCTGGATTTGGGGCTGGAATTAGGACTGGGATCAAGACTGGGATTAGGGCTGGAAATGGGGCTGGAACTGGAACTGGGATTAGAACTGGAATTGGAACTGGAACTGGGATTAAAACTGGAATTGGAACTGGAACTGGGATTAGAACTGGAATTGGGGCTGGAACCAGGGCTGGAATTAGAACTGGGATTAAAACTGGAATTGGGGCTGGGATTAGAACTGGAATTGGAACTGGACTGGGATTGGAACTGGAATTGGAACTGGGACTGGGATTAGAACTGGGATTGGAACTGGAATTGGAACTGGGAATGGAACTGGGATTAGAACTGGAACTGGGATTAGAACTGGAATTAGGGCTGGAATTAGGGCTGGAATTGGGGCTGGATTTTGGGATTCCCTCTCCTCTCCGGATTGCCTGGATTTGGGGATTTCAGGTGGAGCAGGGAAACTCCAGCAGGGTTTTCCTGCCCCATCCCAAATCCCGGGAATTCCCTGGGAAGATCCCAAGGGCCCAGGGGCAGGGTCGGGATCCGCGCCGATCCCGGAGAGGACGGAAAACTCCCGGGGAATTACTCAGGGATCAGCAAACCCCAAAAAATTCCCCAAAGCCCGAGAGGGTGAGGGGTGAAGGGAAAAGGGGGAATCCAGGGAAATCCGTTCCGGTTCATCCCCATCACCAATTCCGGATCGATCCCAATCGATCCCCAATCCTGGATCAATCCCAATCGATCCCCAATCCTGGATCAATCCCAATTAATCCAAATCGATCCCCATCCTGGATCAATCCCAATCGATCCCCAATCCTGGATCAATCCAAATCAATCCCCATCACCAGATCAATCCCAATCGATCCCCAATCCTGGATCAATCCCAATCGATCCCCAATCCCAATCAATCCCAATCAATCCCCATCCTGGATCAATCCCAATCAATCCCCAATCCCAATCAATCCAAATCAATCACCAATCCTGGATCAATCCCAATCAATCCCCAATCCCAATCAATCCCAACCGATCCCCATCACCAATTTTAGATCAATCCCTATAAATTCCTATTATTGATTTTCCATCAATCCCAGTAATTCCCCATCCTTAATTTCGGATCAATCCCTATAAAACCCCATCAGAGCTGGGATTGGATCTGGAATCAGAACCAGGATTGGGGCTGGGATTAGAAATGGGATTGGGGTTGGAATTAGAACTGGGATTAAAGCTGGAATTAGAACTGGAATTAGAATTGAAAGTAGAACTAGAATTAGAACTGGGATTAGAACTGGGATTGGGGCTGGGATTGGGGCTGGAATTGGGGCTGGAATTGGGTCCGGAATTAGAGCTGGGATTGGGGCTGGAATTAGAACTGGGACTAGGGCTGGGATTGGGGCTGGAATTGGGGCTCTGAGGCTCAGGATCATCCCAGGGCTTCCCTTCCCATCCCAAAACTCGGCAAATTCCAGCAAATTCCAGCAAATTCCCCCAGGAATTCCCCTCCCGTGGGGACAGGTCAGGATTCAAGGTCTTTTCCAGCCCCGAGGGTGCCGGGATTCCAGCTGGGATCAGAACTGGGATTAGGGCTGGGATTAGAACTGGGATTGGGGCTGGAATTAAGGCTGGAATTGGGGCTGGAATCAGAACCAGAATTACAGCTGGGATCAGAATTGGAATTGGGGCTGGGATCAGAACTGGAATTAGAACCGGAATTGGGGCTGGAATGGAGTCGGGAATTAGAACTGGAATTAGAACTGGGATTGTGGATGGAATCAGAACTGGAATTACAGCTGGGATTAGAGTTGGGATCAGAATTGGAATTAGAACTGGAATTAGGGCTGGAATTAGAACTGGGATTAGAATTGGGGCTGGGATGAGAACTGGAATTGGGTCTGGAATCAGAACTGGAATTACAGCTGGGATTAGAACTGGAATTAAAAGCAGAATTCGGGCTGGAATTAGAACTGGAATTGGGGCTGGAATTGGGTCTGGAACTAGAACTGGGATTAGAACTGGGATTGGGTCTGGAATTAGAACTGGAATTGGGGCTGGAATTAGAACTGGAACTGGGTCTGGAATTAGAACTGGAATTGGGGCTGGAATTAGAACTGGAATTGGGGCTGGAACTGGGGCTGGAATTAGAGCTGGAATTAGAGCTGGAATTAGACAGAACTGGGATTGGGGCTGGAATCAGAACGACTCCCAGATCCTGGGGCTCCCGGCCCCTTCCCTGGGCCCGGAGGGGATCGGGATCCACAGGGAATCGGGATAAAGGAATTCCCCTCTGGAATCTGGGGGAGAAACTGGGATCCAGGGGAATCGGGATCAAGGAATTCCCATCGGGAACCCCCCGATCCAGAGGGAACCGGGATAAAGGAATTCCCCCCTCTGGAATCTCCTCGGGATCCAGAGGGGATTTGGGATCCAGAGGGATTTGGGATCCAGGGGGTTTGGGATGGGAGCAGGGATTTGGGATTTGGGATGGGAGCAGGGATTTGGGCCGCTCTGGAATCCCGGATTTAGGCGCAAGGAGCAGCAATTCCATGAAATTCCCAAATCGCCCTGGAGCTTCCCTCAGCCATTCCCAGTTTTCCCCCTTCAGAGCTGCCCCCACTCCAGGTTTTCCATGGAAAAATCCTGGATTTTTAAATGGAAAATCCCAGCTTTAGGCTCAGGGAGCAGCAATTCCATGAGATTCCCAAACTGCCATTCCCGGTTTTCCCCCTTTCCTCAGGGCTGCCCCCACTCCAGGTTTTCCATGGAAAAATCCCAGATTTATGGAAAAATCCTGGATTTTTTAATGGAAAATCCCAGCTTTAGGAGCAGGGAGCAGCAATTCCACCAGATTCCCAAACCACCCCGAGCTTCCCTCAGCCATTCCCGGTTTTCCTCAGGGCAGGATCACCCCCACTCCGGGTTTTTTATGGAAAAATCCTGGATTTGGACACAAAGAGCAGCAATTCCATGAAGCTTCAGCCATTCCCGGTTTTCCCCCTTCAGAGCTGCCCCCACTCCAGGTTTTCCATGGAAAAATCCCGGATTTTTTATGGAAAATCCCGATTCAGGAGCAAGGAGCAGCAATTCCATGAAATTCCCAAATCGCCCTGGAGCTTCCCTCAGCCATTCCCAGTTTTCCCCCTTCAGAGCTGCCCCCACTCCAGGTTTTCCATGGAAAAATCCCAGATTTATGGAAAAATCCCAGATTTTTTTATGGAAAATCCCAGATTCAGGCTCAGGGAGCAGCAATTCCATGAAATTCCCGAATTGCCATTCCCAGTTTTCTCCCCCTGTCCCGAGGCCCGGGCGGGATCCCCGAATTCCCGGCCGGAATTCCAGCCCGGGGAGGAGGGAGGGCCGAGCCGGGCGGGCTCGGGGGGATTTTCCCAATCCCGGTTTCCGCTCCAGACGGCCCCGGAGCCGCCGGGGGTCGGAACATCTGGGATCTGGATGGAATTCCCGAATTTCCCCCCGGGAATTGGGAGGGAGGGAGGGAGCGGAGCCCGGACCCGGCCGCACCTGCGGGGACACGGGGGAGGGAGGGAGGGAGGGAGCGGCAGGGAAAACGGGAATGGGATCCCGGAAAAATGGGGATTGGATCCTGGAAAACCAGCAGGGAAAGGGGAATTGGGTCCTGGAAAATGGGAATTGGATCCTGGAAAACGGGGAGGGAAAAGGGGAATTGGATCCTGAAAAAGGGGAATTGGATCCTGGAAAATGGGAATTGGGTCCTGAAAAAGGGGAATTGGATCCCGAAATAGGGGAATTGGATCCCAGAAAAATGGGCAGGAAAAAGGGGAATTGGGTCCTGGAATGGGATCCAAAAAAACGGGGATTGGATCCTGGAAAAGGGGGAGGGAGAAGGGGAATTGTATCCTGAAAAATGGGGATTGGATCCCAGAAAACAGGGATTGGATACTGGAAAACGGGGAGGGAAAAGGGGAATTGGATCCTGAAAAATGGGGATTGGAGCCCGGAAAATGGGGAGGGAGAAGGGGAATTGGGTCCCGGAAAACGGGAATTGGATCCTGAAAAACTGGGGAGGGAAAAGGGGAATTGGATCCTGGAAAATGGGGAATTGGATCCCGAAAAATGGGGATTGGATCCTGGAAAAAGGGAATTGGATCCTGAAAAATGGGGAGGGAAAAGGGAATTGGGTCCTAAAATGGGAATCGGATCCCGAAAAATGGGCAACTGGATCCTGAAAAACAGGGTTGGATCCCAGAAAACGGGGATTGGATCCTGGAAAATGGGGAAGGAAAAGGGGAACTGGGTCCTGAAACGGGGACTGGATCCTGAAAAATGGAGAGGGAAAACAGGAATCAGATCCTGAAAAATGGGGACTGGATGCTGAAAAACGAGGATTGCATCCTAAAAAACGGGGAGGGAGAAGGGCAATTGGATCCCGGAAAACGGGAATTGGATCCTAGAAAACGGGGATTGGATCCCAAAAAACGGGGAGGGAAAAGGGGAATTGGGTCCTGAAAAAGGAGAATTGGATCCTAGAAAATGGGGATTGGATCCCAAAAAATGGGAATTGGATCCTGGAAAAGGGGGAGGGAAAAGGGGAATTGGGTCCTGAAAAAGGGGAGTCGGATCCTGGAAAACGGGGATTGGATCCCAAAAAATGGGGAGCGAGAAGGGGAATTGGGTCCCAAAAAACGGGGATGGAAAAGGGGAATTGGATCCCGGAAAACAGGGATTGGATCCCAAAAAATGGGGAGCGAGAAGGGGAATTGGGTCCCAAAAAACGGGGATTGGATCCCGAAAAATGGGGAGGGAAAAGGGGAATTGGGTCCTGAATAAAGGGGATGGAAAATGGGGCAGGGCTGGGGAGGGAAAAGGGGAATTGGATCCCAAAAAATGGGGAGGGAAAATGGGAAGGGCTGGGATGGGGCAGGGACTGGGAATTGGGAGAATCCTGGAAAACGGGAACGGGGAGCGGCTGGGACAGGGCTGGGGGTGACACCGGTGGCACCGGGAACACCGGGGGTGACACTGGGGGTGGCACCGGTGGCACTGCAGGTGACACTGGTGGCACTGCGGGTGACACCGGGGGTGGCACTGGTGGCACTGGTGATACTGGCGGCACTGGAGGTTGTACTGGTGACACTGGGGGTTGTACTGGTGGCACTGGGGGTGGCACTGGAGGTGACACAGGGGGTGGCAGTGGTGGTACTGGTGGCACTAAGGATAACACTGGTGACACTGGGAGTGACATTGGGGGTGGCACTGGTGACACTGGGGGTGGCACTGGTGATACTGGTGGCACTGGTGGCACTGGGAGTGACAGTGGTGACACCGGGGGTGGCACTACTGGTGGCACTGGTGGCACTGGGGGTGACACCGGGGGTGGCACTGATGATACTGGTGGTACTGGGGGTTGTCCTGGGGTTGACACTGAGGGTGACACTGGGGGTGGCACCAGTGATACTGGCGGCACTGGGGGTGGCACTGGTGGCACTGGTGGCACTGATGATACTGGTGGTACTGGGGGTTGTCCTGGGGGTGACACTGAGGGTGACACTGGGGGTGACACCAGTGATACTGGCGGCACTGGGGGTGGCACTGGTGGCACTGGTGGCACTGATGATACTGGTGGTACTGGGGGTTGTCCTGGGGGTGACACTGAGGGTGACACTGGGGGTGACACCAGTGATACTGGTGGCACTGGGGGTGGCACCGGTGGCACTGGGGGTGGCACTGGGGGTGACACTGGGGGTGACACCGGGAGTGGCACTGGTGGCACTGATGATACTGGCAGCACTGGGGGTTGTACTGGTGACACTGGGGGTGGCACTGGAGGTGACACAGGGGGTGGCACTGGTGATACTGGGGGTGGCACTGGTGATACTGGTGGCACTGGGAGTGACAGTGGTGACACCGGGGGTGGCACTGGTGATACTGGTGGCAATAAGGATAACACTGGTGACACTGGGAGTGACATTGGGGGTGGCACTGGTGACACTGGGGGTGGCACTGGGGGTGATACTGGTGGCACTGGTGGCACTGGGAGTGACAGTGGTGACACTGGGGGTGGCACTACTGGTGGCACTGGTGGCACTGGGGGTGGCACTGGTGGCACTGATGATACTGGTGGTACTGGGGGTTGTCCTGGGGGTGACACTGAGGGTGACACTGGGGGTGGCACTGGGTGTTGTACTGGTGACACTGGGGGTGGCACTGGGGGTGGCACTGCGGGCGACACTGCGGGTGACACAGGTGGCACTGTGGGTGGCACTGGGGGTGGCACTGGTGGCACTGGTGGCACTGATGATACTGGCAGCACTGGGGGTTGTCCTGGGGGTGACACTGAGGGTGACACTGGGGGTGGCACCAGTGATACTGGCGGCACTGGGGGTGGCACTGGTGGCACCGGGGATGGCACTGGTGACACTGGGGGTGGCAGTGGGTGTTGTACTGGTGGCACTGGGGGTGGCACTGGGGGTGACACTGGGTGTGGCACCGGTGGTACTGGTGGCACTAAGGATAACACTGGTGACACTGAGGGTGACACTGGGGGTGGCACTGGGGGTGACACTGGTGATACTGGTGGCACTGGCAGCACTGGGAGTGACAGTGGTGACACCGGGGGTGGCACTGGTGACACTGAGGGTGACACTGGGGGTGGCACTGGGGGTGGCACCAGTGGTACTGGTGGCACTAAAAGGGTAACACTGGTGACACTGGGAGTGACATTGGGGGTGGCACTGGTGACACTGAGGGTGACACTGGGGGTGGCACTGGTGATACTGGTGGCATTGGTGGCACTGGGAGTGACAGTGGTGACACCGGGGGTGACACTGGGGGTGGCACTGGGGGTGACACCGGTGACAATGGGGATGACAGTGGTGGCACTGGGGGTGGCACTGGGGGTGACACTTGACACTGGTGATACCGGTGACACCAGTGGCACTGGTGGTGGCACTGGGGGCTGTACTGGTGACACTGGGGGTGACACAGGTGGCACTGGGGGTGGCACTGGGGGTGGCACTGGGGGTGGCACTGGTGGTACTGGTGACACTGGGGGTGACACTGGGGGTGGCAGCGGCAACGCCGGCGGTGCCGGGGGAATCCCGGGATGGGGGCAGGGATGGGGAACAGCTCCAGGGAATCCCGAGAGAACCTCCCGGGAAGAATCCCCCGGGAAAGGGATCCCGGCAAAATTCCCCAGGAAACGGATCCCAGGAAAATTCCCCCGGGGAGGGATCCCAGAATTCCCCAGGAAAGGGATCCCAGCAAAATTCCCCAGGAAAGGGATTCCCAAGAAAAATTCCCCTGGGAAGAGGATCCCAGAATTCCCAGCCCCCGGGAAAGGGATCCCGGCAGAATTCCCAACTCCAGCCCCAACCCCATCTCCTTTCCCTCCCGCAGAGCAAAGACCGGGACAGGAAGACGGGACAGCTGCGGAGCTAGGCCGGGAATTCCGGCCGGGAATTCCAGCCCCCCCCGGAATTCCAGCCGGGAATTCCAGCTGGGAGCAGCGGGGAACAGCCGCGCTCCGAGCCACGCCCCGGCTCCAGGGACGTTTTCCCGCCTGATCCCGCCAGGAGGAGCGGCACCGACGCCCCAGCGGCTCCGGAATTCCGGGATATCCTGGGAATATCGCCCGGAGAGCCCCCGGGGGACGGCGGGGCTGCTCCGGGAATCCCCGGGAATCCCTGCTCCTCGTGGAATGTTTGGATCTCCTGGATCCACCTGGGAATCCCTGCCCCGGGATTCTGGATCGTGGAACACTTGGATCTCCCGGATCCGCTCCGGGAATCCCCGGGAATTCTTGGTCATGGAACACTTGGATCTCCTGGATCCGCTCCAGGAATTCCTGGGAATTCCTGCCCCTCACGGAACGTTTGGATCTCCTGGATCCGCTCCGGGAATCCTTTGGAATTGTTGGGAACCCCTGCCCCGGGATCCCTGCCTGTGGAACACCGGGATCTCCTGGATCCGCTCTGGGAATCCCTGGGAATCCCTACCCCGGGATCCCTGCCTGTGGAACACTGAGATCTCCTGGATCCCCTCCGGGAATCCCTGCCCCTCGTGGAACACTTGGATCTCCTGGATCCACCTGGGATCCCTGCCTGTGGAACACCGGGATCTCCTGGATCCGCTCCGGGAATCCCTGCCCTGGGATCTGTGGACGCTCACGGAACTTTTGGCTCCGCCAGAGCCACTTCCCGGATCCACTTCCTGCCTGGAGCCACTTGATCCCGGAACTGACCCCGGAACTGATCCTGGAACCGATCCCGGAACCGGATCCCAGAACCGATCCTTGATCCAGGTCCTGGAACTGATCCTGGGGCAGATCCCAAAACTGGATCCCGGAACCGGATCCCGGAACTGATCCCAGAACCGGATCCTGGAACCCAATCCCAGAATCGATCCTGGGACTGATCTCGGCACTGGATCCTTTAATCAGATCCATGAACTGGTCGCGGTACTGGATCCCTGAACTGATCCTTGAACTCGATCCCGGAACCGGATCCCTGAACGGATCCCGGGATTGATCCCTGAACTGATCCTGGAACTGATCCTGGTACTGGATCCTGGAACTGGATCATCACTGAACCGATCCTGGTACTGGATTCTTGAACCTGATCCCAGAACTGGATCCCTGAGCGGACCCCGGAACCGGATCCCGGAACTGGATCCCGGGAGCAGATCCCGGGAGCGGATCCCGGCAGCGCTCCCAGGGCGCGGGGGCGGGGGCTGCGTTTTTTGGGACCTGTCAATCACATGCTGGAATTTCATGTCGTTGATGCGGGAACGAATTAAACCCGGAATTCGCGTGATTAAACCGGGAGTCTGGGTCGCCGTCCTCAGGGGAATTCCTGCCCTTCCCCTTTCCCCTTCCCCTTTCCCTTCCCCTTTCCCCTTCCCCTTTTCCTTTCCCTTTTCCCTTCCCCTTTCCCTTTCCCTTCCCCTTTCCCCTTCCCCTTTTCCTTTCCCTTTTCCCTTCCCCTTTCCCTTTCCCTTCCCCTTTCCCCTTCCCCTTTTCCTTTCCCTTTTCCCTTCCCCTTTTCCTTTCCCTTTTCCCTTCCCCTTCCCCTTTTCCTTTCCCCTTCCCTTTTGCCTTCTCTCTTTTCCCTTTCTCTTTTTTTCCTTTCCCATTCCCTTCCCCTTCCCCTTTTCCCTTTCCCCTTTCTCCTCCCCTTTCCCCTTTTCCATTTTCCCTTTTCCCTCCACCTTCCTCTTCCCCTTTCCTTTTCCCTCTCCCCTTTTTCCCTTTTCTCCTCCCCTTTCTCTTTTTCCCTTTTCCATTCCCCTTTTCCCCTTTTCTCTTCCCCCTTTCCCTTTTCCTTTTTTTCCTTTCCCCTTCTCCATTTTCCCTTTTCCCTTTCCCCTTCTCCTTTTCCCTTTCCCTTTTCCCTTCTCCATTTCCCCTTTTCTCATTCTCCCTTTCCCATTTTCCTCTTTGTGCTTCCCCTTTTCCTTTTCCCCCTTTCCCTTTCTCCATTTTCCCTTTCCCTTCTCCATTTCCCCTTTTCCCCTTCTCCCTTTTTCCTTTTTCCCTCTTTCCCCTTCCCCGTTTTCCCTTTTCCCTTCTCCTTTTCTTTTTCCCTTCCCCTTTTTCCCTTTTCTTTTTCCCTTCCCCTTTTTCCCTTTTCCTTTTCTCCCTTCCCTTCTCCTTTTTCCCCTTCCCCTTTTCCCCTTTTCTTTCCCCTTTCCCTTCTCCATTTCCCCTTTTCCTTTTCCCCCTTCCCCCTTTTTCCCTTTTCCTTTTCCCTTTTTCCCTTTTCCCTTCTCCCTTTCCCCTCTGTGCTTCCCCTTTTCCTTTTTCCCTTCCCCTTTTCCCTCTTTCCTCTTTTTCCCTTTCCCCTTCTCCCTTTTCCTTTCCCCTCTTTCCCTTTTCTCTTTCCCCTTTCCCTTCTCCATTTCCCCTCTTCCACTTTGTGCTTCCCCTTTTCCTTTTCCCCCTTTCCCCTTTTTCCTTTCCCTCTTTCCCCTTTCCCTTCTCTTTCCATTTCCATTCTCCCTTTTTTCCTTTCCCCTTCTCCATTTCCCCTTTTCCCTTTTTCCTTCCCCTTTTCCCTTTTCTCTTTCCCCTTTCCCTTCTCCCTTCCCCTCTTCGTGCTTCCCCTTTTCCCCCTTTCCCCTTTTCCTTTTTTCCTTTCCTTTTCTCATTTCCCCTTTTCCTTTCCCCTTTCCCTTTCCCTTTTCCCCTTTTCCTTTCCTTTTCCCCTTTCCCTTTTCCCCCAGGTTATTCCCTGTGCCGCACAGAGCAGGGAAACTCCAGGAATTTGGGGAAAACCCAAAGCCATGGGAACAAATCCCAAAGCGCTTCCCAAAGTTCCTCCTGCCGGATCCCGGGACAAAGGGGGATGCTCCCAAATCCCTGTCCCTGGAGAGCAGGGAAAGGCCTGGAATGTGGGGCAGGAAAACTGGGATGAGCCCTGGGATCAGAACTGGGATGAGCTCTGGGATCAGGAGAAAAACTGGGATGAGCCCTGGGATCGGGAATAGAACTGGGATGAGTTCTGGAAATAGAATTGGGATGAGCCCTGGAGCCAGGAGAAAAATTGGGATGAGCCCTAGGATTGGGAATAAAACTGGGATGAGCTCTGGGATCAGGAGAAAAACTGGGATGAGCCCTGGGATTGGGAATAAAACTGGGATGAGCCCTGGGATTGGGATCAGAATTGGGATGAGCCCTGGGAGCAGAATTGGGATGGAGCCAGGAAAAAAACTGGGATGAGTGCTGGGATCGCAAAAAAAAAAAAAAACCTGGGATGAGCTCTGGGATCGGGAGGAAAAAGTGGGATGAGCTCTGGGAACAGAACTGGGATGAGCCCTGGAGCCAGGAGAAAAACTGGGATTGGGAATAGAACTGGGATACGCCTCAGACCCAGGCGAGAGGCGGGACAAGCCCCAGGATCAGGATTCCCATGGGATTCCCGGAGCCCCTGGATCCCGAGAGATTCCCATGGATTGTCCAAAGGGGTTGGGAATGTGGGGAGGGCTGGAGAAGGAAGATTCCTGGGAAAAGGATGTCAGCTCCATGGGAAGGGAATCTGGGAATTGCTGGGGTTGGAAAAGCCCCCGGAGCCCCTCCAATCCAGCCCAGCCACGTCCCCGTCCCACATCCACAGGGATGGGAATTCCAGACGGGAATCCTGGAATTCCAGGGGGATATTCCCGAAAATCCCAACTGGAGGCTGTTCCCTCTGGTCCTTCAATCCAGCTTTTCCCAGCTTTTCCCAGCCCCACATTCCAGCTTTTCCCAGGCCCACATTCCAGCTTTTCCCAGCTTTTCCCAGCCCCACATTCCAGCTTTTCCCAACCTTTTCCAGCCCCACATTCCAGCTTTTTCCAGCCCCACATTCCAGCCTTTCCCAGCCCCACATTCCAGCTTTTTCCAGCCCCACAGTCCAGCCCTTCCCAGCTGCTCCCCCCAGGCTCAGCCCCTTTCCAGCTGGGAATGGCCGTGCCCACCATTCCCATTCCCAGGGAATGCCCTGGGAAGCGCAGCATTCCCTGACCCCACAAAGCCCCAGGGGCTCCCGTCCCCTCTTCCCGGCGGCTCCTGGCCCTTCCCAGCACCGGGAGAGGATCCCGGGAGCATTCCCGGCTCCATTCCTGCACCATCCCAGGAGCAATCCCGGCTCCATCCCAGCTCATTCCCAGCTCCATTCCCTGCTCATTCCCGGCTCCATTCCCAGCTCATTCCCGGCTCCATTCCCGGCTCCATTTCCAGCTCCATTCCCAGCTCCATTCCCTGCTCATTCCCGGCTCCATTCCCTGCTCATTCCCAGCTCCATTCCCAGCTCCATTCCCTGCTCATTCCCAGCTCATTCCCAGCTCCATTCCCAGCTCATTCCCAGCTCCATTCCCGGCTCATTCCCGGCTCCATTCCCAGCTCCATTCCCAGCTCCATTCCCGGCTCATTCCCAGCTCCATTCCCAGCTCATTCCCAGCTCCATTCCCAGCTCCATTCCCTGCTCATTCCCAGCTCCATTCCCAGCTCCATTCCCAGCTCATTCCCAGCTCATTCCCAGCTCCATTCCCGGCTCATTCCCGGCTCCATTCCCAGCTCCATTCCCAGCTCCATTCCCGGCTCATTCCCAGCTCCATTCCCAGCTCATTCCCAGCTCCATTCCCAGCTCCATTCCCTGCTCATTCCCAGCTCATTCCCAGCTCCATTCCCAGCTCATTCCCAGCTCATTCCCAGCTCATTCCCGGCTCCATTCCCGGCTCCATTCCCAGCTCATTCCCAGCTCATTCCCGGCTCATTCCCAGCTCCATTCCCTGCTCATTCCCAGCTCCATTCCCAGCTCCATTCCCAGCTCATTCCCGGCTCATTCCCAGCTCCATTCCCAGCTCATTCCCGGCTCCATTCCCTGCTCATTTCCCTGCTCATTCCCAGCTCCATTCCCAGCTCCATTCCCTGCTCCATTCCCAGCTCATTCCCGGCTCATTCCCAGCTCCATTCCCAGCTCATTCCCGGCTCCATTCCCTGCTCATTTCCCTGCTCATTCCCGGCCCCCGCCGGGGCCTGGCCCGGGATTTTCCGGGACATTTTTGCTCCATGAAATCAGCGGAGGCTCCTGGATCCGCACGTCCCGGCCTTGGCTCCCGCGGGATTGGCCCCGAGCCCGCTCCCGCTGCCAGCCCAGCTCCTGGAATTCAGGAATTCAGGAATCCAGCCCGGGATGGCTCGGGGAGGGAAGGGGGGGAGGGATTTTTTTGGGATTCGCCGCCATCCCCGGCTTCCAAGGGCCGGGAGCTGCTCCCGATTTTCCCTGCGGGCCCGGCAGACCCAAACCGGGGAGGCAGGGAAGCTCCAGACCGGGAATTTCTGGAGATTCCTGGGGGAAGATTCCAGCCCCCCCCCCGGGGCAGATCCAGCGGGATTGCCCCGGGAATCAGCCTCTGGAATCTCCCCACGGAGCGGCCCTGGGGCGCCGGGCCCCTCCAGATCCAGGGAATCCGGGGCTGGAAAATCCCTTGGAATGGGGATTCCAGCCCGGCCGGGTCCCACATCCCCATATCCACAGGGATGGGAATTCCAGCCAGGAACGGCCACTCCAGCCTGGAATTCCAGAGGGAATATTCCTGAAAATCCCCCTCGGGATGGCTCTGGGGGTGCCAGGGGCGGGATACGGATCCGGGTGTTCCAGTATTCCACAGACAGAATTCCACGGACAAGATTCCATGGCCAGCACTCCATGGCCAGAATTCCACAGACAGAATTCCATGGCCAGCATTCCATAGCCAGGATTCCATGGCCAGAATTCCATGCACAGGATTCCATGGCCAGAATTCCACAGACAGAATTCCATGGTCAGGATTCCATGGACAAGATTTCCATGGCCAGAATTCCACAGACAAGATTCCATGGTCAGCATTCCACAAACAGAATTCCATGGCCAGAATTCCATGGCCAGCATTCCACAGACAGAATTCCACGGCCAGCATTCCATGGCCAGGATTCCATGGACAAGATTCCACAGACAGAATTCCATGGCCAGAATTCCATAGACAGAATTCCATGGACAGGATTCCACGGCCAGAATTCCATGGACAAGATTCCATGGCCAAAATTCCATGGCCAGCATTCCATGGACAAAATTCCCTGGCCATCCCAGGGAGAGCTCCGGGACGAGGGAACCTTTTCCCTCCCCAGGATTCTCCTGCCAGGAGCTCTCCCTGCTCATCCCGGGAATCCCGGCTGGGAAAGGGGAACCCCAGGAGAATTCCAGAGCCTTTTCCAGGGGCTTTTTTCCCAGGAGAGCTGGGGAGGGGTTTGGGCTGCAGGGAGCCAGGGAACGGCTTCCGATGGAATGTTGGGGTTTGGGGATGGAATTCCCAGGGAATCCGGGGCTGCCCCGGGATCTCTGGAGCATCCCGGGCTGGCGGAGCTGTCCCTGCCCATGGAATGGGACAATCCCGAAATCCCCTCCGTCCCAAAGCTTCCCGGAGTCCCTGGTGCTCCTGGAGAGCTCCCAGCCCCCATTCCCAATAAATCCCTGGCCATTCCCAATCCCAGCCCCTATTCCAAATAAATCCCTGGCCATTCCCAAGGAATCCCAGCCCCCATTCCCAGTCAGTTCCTGGCCATTCCAAATCATTCCCAGCCCCCATTCCCAATCAATCCCAGCTCCATTCCCAAGGAGCCCCAGACCATTCCCATTCCCAGCCCCCGTTCCCAATAAATCCCAGACCATTCCCAAGCCCAGGCCCCATCCCCCAGGAGCCCCAGCCCCCATTCCCAGTCAATCCCAGCCCCCATTCCCAAGGAGCCCCAGCCCCCATTCCCAATCAATCCGAACCCCATTCCCAATAAACCCCAGACCATTCCCAATCCCAGCCCCCATTCCCAGTCAGCCCCAGCCCATTCCCAATCCCAACGCCATTCCCAGTCAGCCCCAGACCATTCCCAATCCCAGCCCCCATTCCCAATAAATCCCAGACCATTCCCGTTCCCAGCCCCCATTCCCAAGGAGCCCCAGCCCATTCCCATTCCCAGCCCCCATTCCCAATAATCCCAGACCATTCCCAATCCCAGCCCCCATTCCCAGTCAGCCCCAGACCATTCCCAAGGACTCCCAGCCCCCATTCCCAATCAATCCCAGCCCATTCCCAATCCCAGCCCCCCATCCCCCAGGAGCCCCAGCTCCCCCCCCATCCCCCGCAGGAGTCCCGGGGCCATTCCCGGCCTCTGGAATGAGCTGCCAGGCTCCCACCTGATCCATCAGCAGCTGCTCCCGGCCCTCCCCGGCCCCGCACCTGCAATTCCTGCCGGGAACCACATGTGACCCCTCCTGTGATCCCGGGATTTATTCCCTGATTTATTCCCTGCCAGCCCCTCTCCTCTCTCTCTCTCTCTCTCCCCCTTTTTTATTTTCCCCGGGAATGTTTGCCAGCTGGGAATCACCCCACACACATCCCTGCTCTCCATCCCACAAAAACAACAAACCCATCCCGGCAGCGCATCCCGGAATTCTGCTTTTTCCCGTTTTTTTGGTTTTTTTCCCTGTTTTTTTTTGTGTTTCCCTGCCCCCGCCGCCGTTCCCCCCTCTCTCTCCCCATTCCCTCCCCTCTCTCCCGGCTCTCTCCAGGCGCTTCCCGAGGCCGCTCCAGGTGCGGCGGGAATTTTTTTTTTTTCCATTTTTTTTTTTTTTTTTTTTGGGAAGCGGCGGCCCCGCGCCGCCTCCCCCGTGTCCGTCTGCGGCGGGAGCAGGAAGCCAAATCCGCCTCTGGAATTCTTCACTCGCTCCTCGTTGGCGGCTCCCGCGGGACGGCGGGGTCAGGCTCCCTCCGCCGCTCTCTCTCCCGCTTTTCCCTGGATCGGCTCGGGTTACAGCGCCGGCCGGCGCTGCTCCCGCCGCCTCCCGGATCCGCTTCCCGGGGATTTTTGGGAACCTTCCCGGGGGTTTTGGGGGGGGATTTTGGGGTTTTTGGGATTTTTTTTCCTGGTTTTCTTTGGGGTTTCTGCAGAGAGGTTTTGTTGTCCCGGGGAGAGGGGGAGAAGGGGAAAAGGGGGAAAGGGGGAAAGGGATGGGGAGTGGGGGGAATGGGGAATGGGATTTGGGGGGAATTGGGGGAATGGGAATTGGGGGAATGGGGGAAATGGGGAATGGGGAATGAGAATTGGGAAATGGGGAATGGGATTTGGGAGAGTAGGGGAAATGGGGAATGGGAATTGGGAATGGGAAATGGGGGAATTGAGGGAATGGGAATTGGGGAATGGGGGATGTGGGGGATGTGGGGGAATGGGAATGGGGGAATTGGGAATTGGGGAATGGGAAATGGGGGAGTGGGGGAATTGGGGGAATTGGGGAATGGGAATGGGGAATTGGGGGAATGGGGAATTGGGGAATGGGGAATTGGGGAATGGGAATTGGGGGATGGGAATTGGGGGCGTGGGGAATGGGGAACTGGGGAATGGGAATTGGGGAATGGGAATTGGGGGAGTGGGGGAATTGGGGGAGTGGGGGAATTGGGGAATGGGGGGAATGGGGAATGGGAATTGGGGAGTGGGGGGAATTGAGGGAATGGGAATGGGGGATGTGGGGGATGTGGGGGAATGGGAATTGGGGAGTAGGAATGGGGAAATGGGAATTGGGGAATGGGAATTGGGGAATGGGAATTGGGGAGTGGGATTTGGGGGAATAGGAATTGGGGAATGGGAATTGGGGGAATAGGAATTGGGGAATGGGAATTGGGGGAATTGAGGGAATGGGAATTGGGGAATGGGGGATGTGGGGGATGTGGGGGAATGGGAATTGGGGAGTGGGATTTGGGGAATGGGGAATGGGAATTGTCGGAGTGGGGGAATTGGGGAATGGGGAATGGGAATTGGGAAATGGGGAATGGGAAATGGGAATTGGGAAATGGGGAATGAGGGAATGGCAATTGGGGAGTGGGATTTGGGGAATGGGGAATGGGAATTGGGAAACGGGGAATTGGGAAATGGGAATTGGGGGAATGGGAATTGGGGAATGGGGGAATTGGGGAATGGGGATTGGGAAATGGGGAATGGGATTTGGGGAAGTGGGGAAATTGGGGAATGGGAATTGGGGAATGGGGAATGGGAATTGGGGAGTGGGGGAATTGGGGAATGGGAAATGGGGAATTGGAGAATGGGAACTGGGGAATGGAGAATGGGAATGGGAACTGGGAAATGGGGGAATGGGGAATGGGAAGTGGGGAAATGGGAACTGGGGGAACTGGGGAAATGGGAATGGGGGGAATGGGAATGGGGGAATTTGGGGGAATGGGATGTGGGGAATTGGGGAATAGGGGGTACTGGGAATTGGGGAATGGGATGTGGAGAACCGGGAATGGGGGAATGGGAATGGGGGAGTGGGGGAAATGGGAACGGGGGAATTGGGGGAATGGGATGTGGGGAATTGGGGGAATTGGGGAATGGGAATGAGGGGAATGGGAATTCGGGAGTGGGGGAATTGGGAAATGGGATGTGGGGAACTGGGAATGGGGGAAACGGGGGAATTGGGGGGAATGGAGGAATTGGGGAAATGGGAATGGGGGAATTGGGGGAATGGGAATTGGGGAACTGGGAATTGGGGGAATGGGAACTGGGAGAACTGGGGAATGGGAATTGGGGGATGGGATGTGGGGAATCGGGGAACAGGAATGGGAATTGGGGGAATGGGAACCGGGACACAGGGAAAGGGACCCAGCCCATTCCCAGTGCCCCCGGCTGCTCCAGCCCGGCCGGGAATCCCGGGATCCTCTGGGATGGGCGGAAGCGACCCCCGGGCTGATCCCGTTCCCCAGGGGCAGCTCCCGCTGCTCCAGGGATTCCCTGGGAATTCCACCCCCAAACCCCAACATTCCATCGGAATTGGGGTTCCAGGGATCCCCGGATTCCCTGGGAATTCCATCCCCAAACCCCAACATTCCATCGGAATTGGGGTTCCAGGGATCCCCGGATTCCCTGGGAATTCCATCCCCAAACCCCAACATTCCATCGGGATTGGGGTTCCAGGGATCCCCGGATTCCCTGGGAATTCCATCCCCAAACCCCAACATTCCATCGGAATCCGTTCCCTCCTTCCCTGCACCCCAAACTCCATCCCCAGCTCTCCCGGAAAAAACAACAAAAACCTGGAAAAGGCTCTGGAAGGGGCTCCGGGATCTCCCGGGAATTCCCGGCTCCCCCCTGCACATTCCCAGTTTTTCTCCCCCTGGAGTTTTCCAGCCGGAATTCCCGGCTCAGGAACTGCTGGGGTTAATGAGGGGGAACGGCTCCCGCTCGCCGGGAATTCCGGCCGGGAATTGCGGCCGGGGGCTGATTGATGGCAGCTCCTGGAAAAGCCATTCCCGGCCCGGCCGCCGCCGCCGCAGCTGGAAAAGCGGGAACGGAGCCTCCGGAGCTGCCCGGGAATACGGCCGGAATGCCACCGGAATTCCCTGGGAGTGCTCGGCCTTTCCTGGGAATACTCAGGTTTTCCTGGGAATTCTTGGGTTTTCCTGGGAATACTCAGGTTTTCCTGGGAATACCCATTTTTCCTGGAAATACTCGGCTTTTCCTAGGAATACTGAAATTTTCCTGGGAATACTGAGGTTTCCTTGGAAATGCTCAGTTTTTTCCTGGGAATTCTCAGGTTTTCCTGGGAATACTCAGGTTTTCCTGGGAATAATTCCCATTTTTCCTGGAAATACTCGGGTTTTCCTAGGAAAACTGAAGTTTTCCTGGGAATGCCCAGGGTTTTTTGGGAATACTCAGTTTTTTACTGGGAATACTCAGGTTTTTTCCTAGGAATACTGAAGTTTTCTTGGAAATACCTGGGTTTTCTTGGGAATACCCATTTTTCTTGGGAATTCTTGGGTTTTCCTGGGAATACTCAGGTTTTCCTGGGAATACCCATTTTTCCTGGAAATACTTGGGTTTTCCTAGGAAAACTGAGGTTTTCTTGGGAATACTCAGGTTTTTCTTGGGAATACTGAGGTTTTCTTTGGAATACCCCTTTTTCTTGGGAATATCCATTTTTCCTGGGAATTCTTGAGTTTTTTCCTGGGAATTCTCAGGTTTTCCTGGGAATAATTCCCATTTTTCCTGGAAATACTCGGGTTTTCCTAGGAATATTGAGGTGTTCCTGGGAATACTGAGGTTTCCTTGGAAATGCTCAGTTTTTTTCCTGGGAATATTCGGGTTTTCCCGGGAATCCTCAGGTTTTCGTAGGAATACTGAAGTTTTCCTGGGAATGCCCAGGGTTTTTTGGGAATACTCAGTTTTTTACTGGGAATACTCAGGTTTTTCCTAAGAATACTGAAGTTTTCTTGGGAATACCCATTTTTCTTGGGAATTCTTGAGTTTTTTCCTGGGAATTCTCAGGTTTTCCTAGGAATACTGAAATTTTCCTGGGAATACTGAGGTTTCCTTGGAAATGCTCAGTTTTTTCCTGGGAATTCTCAGGTTTTCCTGGGAATAATTCCCATTTTTCCTGGAAATACTCGGGTTTTCCTAGGAAAACTGAAGTTTTCCTGGGAATACTGAGGTTTTCTTGGGAATACTCATTTTTTTCCTAGGAATACCCATTTTTTCCTGGAAATACTCAGTTTTTTCCCTGGGAATACTCAAGTTTTTTCCTCCAAATTCTTTGTTTTTCCTGGGAATTCCCGGGTTTTCCTTGGAATTCTTGGGTTTTTCCTGGGAATTCCCGGTTTTTCCCGGGAGGCTGCTCTGCCTTGGGACGGAGTCTCCATCCCTGCAGGGCCCTGGGCAGCCGATCCCGTTTGGAAAATCCCCGGATTCCGGATGGGATCCCAGCCCAGGGATCACCTCGGATTCCCGGGATAACGCCTGCCTGGGAATCCGCACCACCGGCCACGGAAAGCCCTTAGAATTCCCCAAAAAATCACCTCGGAATTCCCTAAAATCCACCTCAGAATTCCCAAAAAAAAAACCACCTCAAAGTTTCCTTAAAAATCACCTCGAAATTCCCCAAAAAACCAGCTCAAAATTCCCTTAAAAACATCTGTAAAGTTCCCTAAAAACAGTTCAGAATTCCCTTGTAAAACCCCTCAAAATTCCCTAAAATCCACCTCAAAATTCCCTTTTAAACCCCCTGAAAATCCCCTAAAAAACCCTCAAAATTCCCTAAAAAATCCCCTCAAAGTTCCTTTTCAAAACCCCTAAAAGCTCCCATTAAAACCCCTCAAGATCCCCTTAAAATTCCCTTTAAAACCACTCAAAATTCCCTTAAAACCCACCTCAAAAGTCCTTTTTGAAACCCCCCAAAATTCCCTTTTAAAGCCCCTAAAAATTCCCCAAAAACCCCCCAGAATTCCCTAAAAACCACCACAAAATTCCCTTTTAAAACCCCTCAGAATTCCCTAAAAAAAACACCACAAAAATCCCTTTAAAAATCCCTCAAAATTCCCTTTAAAAACCCTCAAAATTCCCTAAAAAAAACCCCCCAAAATTCCCTTTTAAAGCCCCTAAAAACCCTCTAAAAACCCCTCAAAATTCCCTAAAAACCCCTCAAAATTCCATTTTAAAGCCCCTAAAAATTCTTTTTTAAAACCCCTCGAAGTTCTCTTAAAACCCCTCAAAATTCCTTGAAAAAGCCCCTCAAAATTCTCTTTTAAAGCCCCTAAAAAAATCCCCTTTAAAACCCCTCAAAATTCCATTAAAACCCCCTCAAAATTCCCTAAAACCCCTCAAAATTCCCTAAAAAACCCTCAAAATTCCCAAAAAACCCCCTCAAAATTCCCAAAAACCCCTCAAAATTCCCAAAAAAACCCCTCAAAACTCCCTAAAAAACCCCCTTAAAATCCCCTTAAAAACCCTAAAAATTCCCTAAAACCCCCTCAAAATTCCCAAAGAAACCCCTCAAAATTCCCTAAAAAACCCCCTCAAAATCCCCTTAAAAACCCCTCAAAATTCCCTAAAAAACCCCCTTAAAATCCCCTTAAAAACCCTAAAAATTCCCTAAAACCCCCTCAAAATTCCCTTTTAAAACCCCTCAAAATCCCCTTAAAAACCCCTCAAAATTCCATTAAAACCCCCTCAAAATTCCCTAAAAACCCCTCAAAATTCCCTTTAAAAACCCTCAAAATTCCCTAAAATCCACCTCAAAATTCCCTAAAAACCCCCCTCAAAATCCCCTTAAAAACCCCTCAAAATTCCCTTTAAGACCCCTAAAAATTCCCTTTAAAAACCCTAAAAATCCCCTAAAACCCCCTCAAAATTCCCAAAAAAACCCTCAAAATTCCCTTTAAAACCCCTAAAAATCCCCTTTAAAACCCTCTCAAAATTCCCAAAAAAACCCTCAAAATTCCCTAAAAAACCCTCAAAATTCTCTTTAAAAACCCTCAAAATTCCATCAAAACCCTCTAAAAATTCCCTAAAAACCCCTCAAAATTCCCAAAAAAGCCCCTCCAAGTTCCCAGCCCTTGGCCCGGGGTGTCCCCTGGGGAAGCTCCCGGCGCAGTCTCTCGGATATTCCGGATATTTTTCTTTCCAGTCCCCCCCCCCGCTCCCAAACCTTTCCGAGCTCCTTTCCCTGCCCGTGGAAAATAAAGAGATTTTTCCCCCATGCGGCTCCAAGATTCCTGAGGCGCTGGCCCCCAGCCCGAGCCCGCCCCGTCCAAATGCAAATCCAAATGCAAATCCGGATCCAAATGCAAATCCAAATGCAAATCCAAACGCAAATCCGGATCCAAATGCAAATCCAAATGCAAATCCAAACGCAAATCCGGATCCAAATGCAAATCCAAACGCAAATCCGGATCCAAATGCAAATCCAAATGCAAATCCGGATCCAAATGCAAATCCAAATGCAAATCCGGATCCAAATGCAAATCCAAATGCAAATCTGGATCCAAATGCAAATCCAAACGCAAATCCGGATCCAGATCCAAACCCAACCCCAAATGCAGATCCAGACCCAAATCCAGATCCAAATCCGGATCCAGAGCCAGACCCAGATCCAGACCCAAACCCAAATCCAGATCCAAATCCGGATCTAGAGCCAGATCCAAATCCAAATCTGGATCCAGATTCAGATCCAAATCCAAACCCAGATCCAAATCCAGACTGAAACCCAAACCCAAATCCAGATACAAATCCAGATCCAACTCCGGATCCCGATCCAAATACAAACCCAAGTCCAAATCCGGATCCCAATCCCAATTCAGGTTCAACTCCAAACCCAGATCCAGACCCAAACCCAGATCCAAATCCAAACCAAATCCAAACCCAGATCCCAATCCCAATTCAGATCCAACTCCAAATCCAGATCCAAATCCGGATCTAGATCCAGATCCAAATCCAAATCTGGATCCAGAGCCAGATCCAAATACAACCCCAGATCCAACTCCAGATCCAACCCCAAATCCAGATCCAGATGCAGATCCAAACCCAAACCCAGATCCAAATCCAGACTGAAACCCAAACCCAAATCCAGATCCAAATCCAAATCCAAGTCCAGATCCAAATCCAAACCCAAGTCCAGATCCAGATCCAACTCCGGATCCAGACCCAAATCCAGATCCAACTCTGGATCCCGAGCCAGACACATCCAAATCCAGATCCAGATCCAAATGCAGATCCAGACCCAAACCCAGATCCAAACCCAGATCCAACCCCAAATCCAGATCCAGATGCAGATCCAAACCCAAACCCAGATCCAAATCCAGACTGAAACCCAAACCCAAATCCAGATCCAAACCCAAACCCAAATCCAGATCCAAATCCAAATCCAGATCCAAATCCAAACCCAAACCCAAATCCCAATCCAGATCCAACTCCGGATCCCGAGCCAGCCACGTCCAAATCCAGATTCAAATCCAACCCCAAATCCAACTCCAAATCCGGATCCAACCCCAAATCCAGATCCAAATCCAAACCCAAGTCCAGATCCGGATCCCACTCCCAATTCAGGTCCAACTCCAAACCCAGATCCAAATCCAGATCCAACTCCGGATCCCGAGCCAGCCGCATCCAAATCCAGATCCAAATCCAAACCAAATCCAAACCCAGATCCAGATCCCAATACCAATTCAGATCCAACTCCAAATCCAGATCCAAATCCAAATCCAAACCCAGATCCAGATCCAAACCCAAACCCAAACCCAGATCCAAATCCAGACTGAAACCCAAACCCAAATCCAGATACAAATCCAAACCCAAGTCCAAATCCAGATCCAACTCCGGATCCCGAGCCAGCCGTGTCCAAATCCAGATCCAAATCCAAATGCAGATCCAGACCCAAACCCAGATCCAAATCCAACCCAGATCCAAACCCAGATCCCAATCCCAATTCAGATCCAACTCCAAATCCAAATCCAAACCCAAATCCAGATCCAAATCCAAACCCAAGTCCAAATCCGGATCCCAATCCCAATTCAGGTCCAACTCCAAACCCAGATCCAAATCCAGACCCAAATCCACATTCAACTCCGGATCCCGAGCCAGCTGCGTCCAAATCCAAATCCAAATCCAGATCCCAATCCCAATTCAGATCCAACCCCAAATCCAGATCCAAATCCAGATCCAAATGTGGATCCAGAGCCAGATCCAAATACAACCCCAGATCCAACTCCAGATCCAACCCCAAATCCAGATCCAGATGCAGATCCTAACCCAGATCCAAATCCAGACTGAAACCCAAACCCAAGTCCAGATCCAAATACAAACCCAAGTCCAGATCCAGATCCAACTCCAGATCCCGAGCCAGCCGCGTCCAAATCCAGATCCAAATCCAAATGCAGATCCAGACCCAAACCCAGATCCAAATCCAACCCAGATCCAAACCCAGATCCCAATCCCAATTCAGATCCAACCCCAAATCCAGATCCAACCCCAAATCCAGATCCAAATCCAGATCCAAATCCAAATCTGGATCCAGAACCAGATCCAAATACAACCCCAGATCCAACTCCAGATCCAAACCCAAGTCCAGATCCAGATCCAACTCCGGATCCAGACCCAAATCCAGATCCAGCTCCAGATCCTGAGCCAGCCGCGTCCAAATTCAGATCCAAATCCAAATGCAGATCCAGACCCAAACCCAGATCCAAACCCAGATCCCAATCGCAATTCAGATCCAACTCCAAATCCAGATCCAACCCCAAATCCAGATCCAGATGCAGATCCAAACCCAAACCCAGATCCAAATCCAGACTGAAACCCGAACCCAAGTCCAGATCCAAATCCAACTCCGGATCCCAAGCCAGCCGCGTCCAAATCCAGATCCAAATCCAAACCCAAATCCAAATCCAGATCCAAACCCAAATCCAAACCCAAATCCAGACCCAAATCCAGATCCAACTCCGGATCCCGAGCCAGCCGCGTCCAAATCCAGATCCAAATCCAAATGCAGATCCAGACCCAAACCCAGATCCAAATCCAGATCCAAATCTAAACCCAAACCCAGATCCAGATCCAAATCCAAACCCAGATCCAAATCCAAATGCAGAACCAGACCCAAACCCAGATCCAAATCCAAACCCAAACCCAGATCCAGATCCAAATCCAAATCCAAACCCAGATCCAAATCCAAATCCTGACCCAAATCCAAATCCAAACCCAGATTCAAACCCAGATCCAAACCCAGATCCAACCCCAAATCCAGATCCAAATCCAACCCCAAATCCAGATCCAAATCCAAACCCAAATCCAGATCCAAATCCAAACCCAAATCCAGATCCAAATCCAACCCCAAATCCAGATCCAAACCCAACCCCAAATCCAAACCCAAACCCAGATCCAGATCCAACCCCAAACCCTTCCCCCTCTGCCAGGATCCGACTTTTCCAGCCCCAGAGCCCTTCCCGGATCCCTCTCTCGGTTTTTCCTCGGAATTCTGCCCCTGAGAGGAACCCACTGCTGCCCTGGGAGGTTTCCCTAAAAACCCCTCAAAATTCCCTAAAAACTCCTCAGAATCCCCTAAAACCCACCTCAAAATTCCCCCAAAAAAACCCCTCAAAATCCCCTAAAAACCACCTTGAAATTCCCTAAAATCCACCTCAAAATTCCCTACAAATCCCTCAAAATTCCCTAAATCAAAAAAAAACCTCAAAATCCCCTAAAATCCACCTGTAAAAGAAAAACGTGGGAAAACCCTGGGGAGAAACATGAGAAATTAAAAAATAAATAACAACAATAAAATAAAATAAAACAATAGTTATAGTAGTAGTAATAATAATAACGATAATAACAATAATAATAATAGTAATAATAATATTAATAAATAAAACAACCTGGAAAAACCCTGGGGGAAAAAAAAAACCCCAAAAATTTGGAAAAACCCTGGGAAAAAAAAAAAAAGGCAAAAAAACTGGCAGAGGCCTGGGGGAAAAAAAAAACAAACCCAAACAAACAAAAACTTGGAAAAACCCTGGGGGAAAAAAAATTAAAAAAAAAAAATCAAAAATAAATAATAAAAATAAAAACACTACCAAAAATAAAAATAAAAATAAAAACAATAAAAAATTAAAAATAAAAATAAAAATAAAAATAAAAATAAAAATAAAAATAAATAAAAATAAAAATAAAAATAAAAATAAAAATAAATAAAATAAAATAAAAATAACCTGGAAAAACCCTGGAAAAAAATCCCAAAACCTTGGAAAAAAAAGCCAAAACCCTGGAAAAAAAAAAAAAAGCCCCAAGCCCCTGGCCAAGGCTGGGGGCTCTCCCGGGATTTCCCGGCTGATTCCCCAGGAAATTCCCGGGGGATTTTCCCGGGGGGGCTCCGGGCCCACCCGGCTCGGGGCTCGGGGGCCCCCGCGGCCGCCGCCGCTTCCGGAGGAGCCGCCGGAATTCCAGAGCCCCCCTTCCCTCCCTTCCCGGGCCCAGCAGGCCCCGCTCGTTAAAGGTTATGGGTGGAAAAAGGGAAAAAAAAGGAGAAAATAAAATAAAAATAAAATTAAAAAAATCCCCAAAAAAACTTCAAAAAAAAAAAAAATCCAAAAAAAATGAAAAAAAAGGGGACATTAAACAAAAATCCCTTAAAAAATCCCCCAAAAAACCTCCCCAAAAAACGGAAAAAAAGGGGAAAATAAAAAAAATCTCTCCCAAAAAAAACTTCAAAAAAAAAATCCAAAAAAAATGAAAAAAAGGGGAAATTAAACAAAAATCCCTTAAAAACTGCCAAAAAAACTCCCCAAAAATGGGAAAAAAAGGGGGAAATAAAACAAACATTCCCCCCCCCCAAAATACTCCCCAAAAATGAAAAAAGGGGGAAAACAAAAATCCCCCCCAAAAAATGATAAAAAAAAGGGGAACATAAAACAAAAATTCCCCCCCACCAAAAACTCCAAAAAAACTCCCCAAAAATGAAAAAAATGGGGGAAATTAAACAAAAATCCCCCCCCAAAAATCCCAAAAAATGATAAAAAAAAGGGAAAATATAACAAAAATCCCCCCAGAAAATCAAAAAAAACCTCTCCAAAAATGAAAAAAAAGGGGGAAAATAAAACAAAAATCTCCTCCCTCAAAAATCCAAAAAACCCTCCAAAAAAACTCCAAAACAAGAGGGAGAAGCTCCGGCGGGAGGAGGGGATCGGGGGGGAACTGGGAGCACTGGGAGGAACTGGGAGGATGGGATTGGGGTCACTGGGGCGGGCTCCCCCCTGCCCGGGCTGCCCCAATTTGGGGTTTTTTGGGGTTTTTTTGGGTTTTTTGGGGTTTTTTGGGGTTTTTTGGGGGTTTTTTTGGGTTTTTTTGGGTTTTTTTGGGGTTTTTGGGGTTTTTTGGGGGTTTTTTTTGGGGTTTTTGTTTTTCCCCAGCTGGTTCCAATCCCGGCCCCAGCTGGGATCGGGATCAAAGGAGCCGCTCCCTCGCTCCCTCCCGGCGGGATCCGGGCACGGAGCGGCCGCACCTGCAGCCCTGGGCACGAATCCCAAATCCCACATCCCAAATACCAAATCTCACATCCCAAATCCCAAATCCCACATCCCAAATACCAAACCTCACATCCCAAACCCCAAACCTCACATCCCAAACCCCAAACCTCACATCCCAAATCCCAAATGCCCACATCCCAAATCCCAAACCTCACATCTCAAACCCCAAATCCCAAACCTCACATCTCAAACCCCAAATCCCAAACCTCACATCTCAAATCCCAAATCCTAAACCTCACCTCACATCTCAAACCCCAAACCTCACATCTCAAGCCCCAAACCTCACCTTCCAAACCCCAAACCCGAAATCTCACATCCCAAACCCCGAATCTCACATCCCAAACCCCAAACCTCACATCCCAAACCCCGAATCTCACATCCCAAACCCTGAATCTCACATCTTAAACCCCAAATCCCAAATGCCCACATCCCAAACCCCAAATCACAAATCCCACATTGCAAACCCCAAACCTCACATCTCAAATCCCAAATCCTAAACCTCACCTCACATCTCAAGCCCCAAACCTCACCTTCCAAACCCCAAACCCGAAATCTCACATCCTAAACCCGAAAATCTCACATCCCAAACCCCGAATCTCACATCTCAAATCCCAAACCTCACCCTCCAAACCCCAAATCTCACATCCCAAACCCCGAATTTCACATCCCAAATCCAAAATTTTCACATCCCAAACCCTGAATTTCACATCTCAAACCCCAAATCTCACATCCCAAAGCCCAAATCTCACATCCCAAAGCCCAAATCTCACATCTCAAACCTGGGGTGGGATCCATGGGATTGGGATAATGGGATTGGGATGGGATCCATGGGGATGGGATCCATGGGGTGGGATCCATGGGATGGGATCCATGGGATGGGATCCATGGGATGGGATCCTTGGGGTGGGATCCATGGGGGTGGGATCCATGGGATGGGATCCATGGGATGGGATCCATGGGATTGGGATGGGATCCATGGGATGGGATCCATGGGAGGGGATCCATGGGGATGGGATCCATGGGATGGGATCCTTGGGGTGGGATCCATGGGATGGGATCCATGGGGGTGGGATCCATGGGGGTGGGATCCATGGGGATGGGATCCATGGGATGGGATCCATGGGGATGGGATCCATGGGGTGGGATCCATGGGGATGGAACAATGGGATTGGGATAACGGGGTTGGGACAATGGGATTGGGATGGAATAGCGGGATCGGGATGTTATTGGGATGGGATCCACGGGATGGGAGCGGGGCCGCGGCCTCTGGCAGCCGCCGGAGCGGGAGCCGGAAAAAGTCGGGAAAAGCCGGGAAAAGCCGTTCCAGGGGCTTGGCTGCGGAGCAAAGGCACGGCCACGCTCCGGGAGCCGCAGGCGCTCCGGGAGCTGGAGCCATTCCAGGGAGCTGGAGCCGTTCCAGGGGTCTGGAGCCGTTCCAGGGAGCTGGAAATGTTCCAGGGATCCGGCCCCTGGCTCCGGACACGCTCCCGAGATCCGGCCCCTCGCTCCCGGGAGCTGACCCTTGGCTCCGGACACGCTCCCGGGACCTGGAAGCGCTCCAGGATCCAGAACCGAGCTCCCAAAAACTCCAGGATCCAGCCCTGAGCTCCCAAAAATTCCAGGATCCAGCCCCGCATTCCCAACCATTCCAGGATCCAGCCCTGAGCTCCCAACCATTCCAGGATCCAGCTCCGCATTCCCAACCATTCCAGGATCCAGAACCGAGCTCCCAACCATTCCAAGATCCAGCCCTGAGCTCCCAAAAATTCCAGGATCCAGCCCCGCATTCCCAACCATTCCAGGATCCAGCCCTGAGCTCCCAACCACTCCAGGATCCAGCTCCGCATTCCCAAGCACTCCAGGATCCAGAACCGAGCTCCCAACCATTCCAGGATCCAGAACCGAGCTCCCAACCATTCCAGGATCCAGAACCGAGCTCCCAACCATTCCAGGATCCAGCCCTGAGCTCCCAAAAACTCCAGGATCCAGAACCGCATTCCCAACCACTCCAGGATCCAGCCCCGCATTCCCAACCATTCCAGGATCCAGAACCGAGCTCCCAACCATTCCAGGATCCAGCCCCACATTCCCAACCATTCCAGGCCCCGCATTCCCAACCATTCCAGGATCCAGAACCGAGCTCCCAACCATTCCAGGATCCAGCCCCGCATTCCCAAACACTCCAGGATCCAGAACCAAGCTCCCAACCATTCCAGGATCCAGCCCTGAGCTCCCAAAAACTCCAGGATCCAGCCCCGCATTCCCAACCATTCCAGGATCCAGCCCCACATTCCCAACCACTCCAGGATCCAGCCCCGCATTCCTAACCATCCCAGGATCCAGCCCCGCATTCCCAACCATCCCAGGATCCAGCCCCGCATTCCCAACCATTCCAGGATCCAGCTGATCCCGTTCCTGAGGTGCAGCTCCCGCTGTTCCAGGGATCCCGGGGCAGCCCCGGATTCCCTGGGAATTCCATCCCCAAATCCCAACGTTCCATCGGAAGCCGTTCCCCGGTTCCCTGCAGCCCAAACCCCTCCCCAGCTCTCCCGGGGAAAAAAAAACCTCTGGAAAAGGCTCTGGAAGGGGCTCCGGGATCTCCCGGGATTCTCCAATGGAATCCCGGCCATGGGATTCCGGCCATGGAATCTCATCCCTGGAATTCTGTCCACGGAATCCCGGCCATGGAATCCCAGCTATGGAATTCTGGCCACGGAATCCCGGCCATGGAATCTCATCCATGGAATCCCGGCCATGGAATCCCAGCCATGGAATTTCATCCAGGGAATTCTGGCCATGGAATCCCAGCCATGAAATCTCATCCATGGAATCCTGGCCATGGAATCTCATGCATGGAATCCCATCCATGGAATCCTGGCCATGGAATCCCATCCATGGAATCCTGGCCATGGAATCCCATCCATGGAATCCTGGCCATGGAATCTCATCCATGGAATCCTGGCCATGGAATCTCATGCATGGAATCCCATCCATGGAATTCTGTCCACGGAATCCCGGCCCTGGAATCCTGTCCATGGGACCCTGCCCATGGAATCCTGGAACGCTTTAGCCCGGAAGAGATTTCTGGGAATCCATCCCATTCCAACCATTCCAGGAGCCAGGCAGCTCCCCCCAGCCCGGGACGCTCCCGGGGCTGTCCCAGGGCTCGGGAATCGCCGGGAATTGTTTGGGAATCGCCGGGAATTGTTTGGGAATCGCCGGGAATTGCCCGGGAATGGCTCGGCAGCTCGGAGCCCCGGCTGTCCCCCGGCCTCTGCCAAGGATTTGTTCTGTTCCAGGGTTTTTCCAGGAATCCCAGCCCAGGCCGGAGCTGTTTTCTTGGGACGAGCCCCGCTCCTGGAGGAGGAGGAGAGCGGAATCCGAACTCTCCCGGAATCCGGGAGGCCTGGGAGGGGCGCGGAGCGGAATCTGAGATTCCCAGAGATTCCCCGGGAAGAGGCAGAGCCCCGGGCGGGGGAAAGCGAGGGCGGAATTCCCACCGGGAATTCCCGGCTCCTTCCCGAGGGCAAAGCCGCGGCTCCGGCTCCGGCTGCAGCCCGGGATGATCCCGGCCCCGGTGCCGCCTTTTCCCAGGAATTCCCAAACCGCCCTGGCTGGATGGGAAGCCCTGGGATCTCCTGCTGGGATCCCGCAGGGAATGGGATCCCCGGATGGATCCCACAGGGAATAATGGGATGGATCCCACAGGGAATGGATCCCGCAGGGAATGATGGGATGGATCCTGAAGGGAATGGGATGAGATGGGATGGATCCCACCGGGAATCATGGGATGGATCCCGCAGGGAATGGGATCTCACAGGGAATGGGATGGATCCTGCAGGGAATGATGGGATGGATCCCACAGGGAATGGGATCTCACAGGGAATGATGGGATGGATCGGGAATAATGGGATGGATCCTGCACGGAATGATGGGATGGATCCTGAATCCCACAGGGAATAATGGGATCCCACAGGCAATGGGGTGGATCTCACAGGGAATGCGATGGATCCCGCAGGAAATCATGGGATGGATCCCAGAGGGAATGATGGGATGGATCTCACAGGGAATGGGGTGGATCCCGCAGGGAATGGATCCCACAGGGAATGATGGGATGGATCCCACAGGGAATGGGATCCCACAGGGAATAACGGGATGGATCCCACAGGGAATGGGATCTCACAGGGAATAATGGGATGGATCGGGAATAATGGGATGGATCCTGCACGGAATGATGGGATGGATCCTGAATCCCACAGGGAATAATGGGATCCCACAGGCAATGGGGTGGATCTCACAGGGAATGGGATGGATCCCACAGGGAATCATGGGATGGATCCCAGAGGGAATGGGATCCCACAGGGAATGCGATGGATCCCGCAGGGAATCATGGGCTGGATCCTGCAGGGAATGATGGGATGGATCTCACAGGGAATGGGGTGGATCCCGCAGGAAATCATGGGCTGGATCCTGCAGGGAATGATGGGATGGATCCCGCAGGGAATGATGGGATGGATCCTGCAGGGAACGGGATGGATCCCACAGGGAATCATGGGATCCCACAGGGAATCGTGGGATGGATCCCACAGGGAATCGTGGGATGGATCCCACAGGGAATGGGATCCTGCAGGGAATGGGATGGATCCCGCAGGGAATGGGATGCATCCCAGAGGGAATGGGATCCTGCAGGGAATCCTGGGATGGATCCCACAGGGAATCATGGGATGGATCCCACAGGGAATGATGGGATGGATCCCGCATGGAATCATGGGATGGATCCTGCAGGGAATGGGATGGACCCCACAGGGAATGGGATCCCGCAGGGAATCATGGGATGGATCCCGCAGGGAATCCTGGGATGGATCCCGCAGCTCCTCCCCTCCCCCAGACCCCCCCAGGCCTCGCTCCCACCTCCGGCTTTCCCGGATAAACCCATCCCAAGGAACGGAATCAGCCGGGATCTGGATTCGGGATCGCCTCAGGGTTTGGGGTTTTTGTTTTTCCGTGGATTTGATCCCATTTTGCCGAAGTTTGGGAAGGGTTTGGGAAGGGTTTGGGAAGGGTTTGGGAAGGGTTTGGGAAGGGTTCAGCGGCTCCTTCTCTTCTCCCGATCAAATTCCCGATTCCGGGAGCAGAACTCCTGGAATTCCAGAGGCTGGAAAAGCCCCCGGAGCCGCCCAATTCCCAGCCCCGGCCACATTCCCAAGTCCCAAAATCCGCCTGGAATAAGGAATTCCCTGCCCAGCTCGCCCGGCCGCCTCCGCATCCCAGAAAAACGGGGGGAAAATCCCAGGAAAAGGGGGGAAAATCCCAGAAAAACGGGGGGAAAATCCCAGGAAACAGAGAAAAAAATCCCAGAAAGACGGGGGGAAATCCCAGAAAAACGGGGAAAATTCCAGAAAAGCAGGAAAAATCCCAGAAAAATGAGGAAAAAAAATCCCAGAAAAATGGGGAAAAATCCCAGAAAAAATGGGGGGGAATCCCAGAAAAACAGGGGGAAAATTCCAGAAAAACGGGGAAAAAAATCCCAGAAAAATGGGGAAAATTCCAGAAAAGCAGGAAAATTTCCAGAAAATGGGGGAAATCCCATAAAAATGGGGGGGAATCCTAGAAAAACGGGGGAAATCCCAGAAAAACGTGAGAAAATCCCAGAAAAGCAGGAAAAATTCCAGAAAAGGAGGGGAAAAAATTCCAGAAAATGGGGGGAAATTCCAGAAAATGGGGGGAAATTCCGGAAAAATGGGGAAAGTCCCAGGAAAACGGTGGGAAATTCCAGAAATCCCAGAAAAACAGGGAAAATTCCTGAAAAGGAGGAAAAATTCCAGAAAAAATGGGGAAAATCCCAGAAAAATGGGGGAAATCCCGGAAAAGCAGGAAAAATTCCAGAAAAGGAGGAAAAATTCCAGAAAAATGGGAGGATATTCCAGAAAAAATGGGGAAAATCCTAGAAAAACAGGGAAAATCCCAGAAAAACGGGGAAAGTCCCAAAAAAAATGGCGGGAAATCCCAGGAATCCCAGAAAAACAGGGAAAATCCCAGAAAAACGGGGAAAGTCCCCAAAAAATGGCGGGAAATCCCAGGAATCCCAGAAAAACAGGGAAAATTCCAGAAAAATGGGGAAAAATCCCAGAAAAACCCCCCGAAAATGGGGGAAAGCCCCAGAAAAGGAGGAAAAATTCCAGAAAAACGGGAGGAAATCCCAGAAAAGCAGGAAAAATCCCCCAAAAAAGGAAGGGGGGGAAAACCAGGGGAGCGCGGGTGCCGGGGCATTTTTCCAGCGGAATTCGGGGGCTGTTTTTCCGCTGGAATTTCCGGGCAGCTCGGGCCGGTGTCGGATCCACCCCCATGACGAGAGCCGGGAGGAATCCGAGCGGGCACCGGCGCCTCCGGAGCTCCCTGGGGATCGGGGCGGGGGGGGCCTGGCACCGGAATTCTCCACGTGGATCCCGCGGAAAAATAAAAAAAATTAAATTCCAGTTGAATCCATAAAAAAATTCCTTAAAAAAAATAAAAACAATGAATCCAAGCCCCAGCTCCAAATCCCGGCCGTCGCCAGCGCAGCGCAAAATTAAAAAAAAAATCCGGGAATCTTCCCAAAATATCTCCGGGAATGGTGGCAGCCAAGGCGGCCCTGGGTGGGATCCAGAGCCCGAAGTTTCCCCTCTGGATGCTCCCGGCGGGAGGAGGAGGAGGAAATTCGGGATGGAGGAGCGGGAAGGAGAATTCCCCCCCCCGCCCCCCAAAGTTTTCCTGCTGGGAATATTCCCAGGGAATTGGGGAATCCCGGGATTTGGGTGGGGAAGGATCCCAAGCCCCGGGAAGAGAGGGCGCGCGTTCCCGGAATCCGGAGCCGGAGGGAGGTGGGAAAAGCAGCCGGGAATTCCGGGCGGGAGCGGCTGCGGGGAGTCCCCGGGTCGGGATGGGGATGGGGGGGAAATCCTGGGAATTATTCCTGGAATTTGGGATGGGAATGGGAGGGAAAATCCTGGGAATTATTCCTGGAATTTGGGATGGGAACGGGGGGAAAATCCCGGGAATTATTCCTGGAATTTGGGATGGGAATGGGAGGGAAAATCCTGGGAATTGTCCCCCTAATTTGGGATGGGATTGGGAACGGGAATGGGGGAAAAATCTTGGGAATGTGGAGTTTGGGATGGGAATGGGGGGAAAATCCTGGGAATTATTCCTGGAATTTGGGATGGGAATGGGAGGGAAAATCCTGGGAATTGTCCCCCTAATTTGGGATGGGGATGGGAATAGGAATGGGGGAAAAATCCTGGGAATGTGGGGTTTGGGATGGGGGGAAAATCCTGGGAATTATTCCTGGAATTTGGGATGGGAATGAGAACGGGAATGGGGGAAAAATCCTGGGAATTATTCCTGGAATTTGGGATGGGAATGGGGAGAAAATCTTGGGAATGAGAAGTTTGGGATGGGATAATGGGGGTGAAAATCCTGGGAATTTTTCCCCTAATTTGGGATGGGAATGGATGAAAGTCCCGGGAATGAGGAGTTTGGGATGGGATGGGAATGGGGGGAAAATCCCGGGAATTATTCCTGGAATTTGGGATGGGAATGGGAGGGAAAATCCTGGGAATTATTCCTGGAATTTGGGATGGGAATGGGGTGAAAATCCTGGGAATTATTCCTGGAATTTGGGATGGGAATGGGAGGGAAAATCCCGGGAATTATTCCTGGAATTTGGGATGGGAATGGGGTGAAAATCCTGGGAATTATTCCTGGAATTTGGGATGGGAATGGGAGGGAAAATCCTGGGAATTGTCCCCCTAATTTGGGATGGGATTGGGAACGGGAATGGGGGAAAAATCTTGGGAATGTGGAGTTTGGGATGGGAATGGGGGGAAAATCCTGGGAATTATTCCTGGAATTTGGGATGGGGATGAGACTGAAAATCCTGGGAATTGTCCCCCTAATCTGGGATGGGGATGGGAATAGGAATGGGGGAAAAATCCTGGGAATGTGGGGTTTGGGATGGGGGGAAAATCCTGGGAATTATTCCTGGAATTTGGGATGGGGCTGAAAATCCCGGGAATTATTCCTGGAATTTGGGATGGGAATGGGAGGGAAAATCCCGGGAATGTGGGGTTTGGGATGGGAATGAGGAGAAAATCCCGGGAATGAGGAGTTTGGGATGGGAATGGGAATGGGAATGGGGGGAAAATCCCGGGAATTATTCCTGGAATTTGGGATGGGAATGGGAGGGAAAATCCTGGGAATTATTCCTGGAATTTGGGATGGGAATGGGAAAGGGGTGACAATCCCGGGAATGAGGATTCCAGCGAGGACGCAGCCGGAAAAGCCGGAGCCAGCAGGGAGAGCCGGGAACGGCGGCACCTCCATCCCTCCCTCCATCCATCCCAGCCGGAATTCCCAGCCGGAATTCCCAGCCAGAGCCTCTTCCCGGATTTCCGGGAGCCACAGGGAGCCAACCTCATCCACAAGAACTCCAGAATTCCCGGAAAAAAAATCTCCGGGAGCCGGGAAAGGCTCAGCCCTGGAGGGCGCCCAAGGCAGCGGCCGGAAAGGGAAATGAGGGAATTCCCTGGGAATTCTGTAGGAAATCTGTGGGAATTCTCTGGGAATTCTGTGGGAGTTCCCTGGGAGTTCTCTGGGAATTCTGTGAGAATTCTCTGGGAATTCCATGGGAGTTCCCTGGGAGTTCTCTGGGAATTCCATGGGAATTCCGTGGGAATTCCGTGGGAATTCTGTGGGAATTCTCTGGGAATTCCGAGGGAGTTCCCTGGGAATTCTCTGGGAGTTTTCTGGGAATTCTCTGGGAATTCCATTGGAGTTCTCTGGGAATTCTCTGGGAATTCCATTGGAGTTCTCTGGGAGTTCTCTGGGAATACTGTGGGAGTTCTCTGGGAATTCCGTGGGAATTCCATGGGAATTCTCTGGGAATTCCGAGGGAGTTCTCTGGGAATTCCATGGGAATTCCGTTGGAGTTCCATGGGAATTCTGTGGAGTTCTGTGGGAATTCCATGTGAGTTTTCTGGGAATTCTCTGGGAATTCCGTGCGAGTTCTCTGGGAATTCCATGGGAATTCTGTAGGAATTCTCTGGGAATTCTGTGGGAATTCTCTGGGAATTCTGTGGGAATTCTGTAGGAATTCTCTGGGAATTCCAAGGGAGTTCTCTGGGAATTCCATGGGAATTCCACAGGAGTTCTGTGGGAATTCCATGGGAGTTTTCTGGGAATTCTCTGGGAATTCCATGCAAATTCTGTGGGAATTCCCTGGGAATTCCGTGGGAATGTCGATCCCACCCCCTGGAGCCCCCCGGGCACAGGACTCTGGGCTCCATCGCTCCTTTGGGATCCAGTTCCGGGCGGCGCCGAGCGAGCGCGACGGAAAAAATTCCAAACGGGAAAAGGAAGAGGGAAGGAAAGAAAATGAAAATAAAGTAAAAGGAAGTAAAATACAAGAAAATAAAGTAAAATAAAATAAAATAAATTAAAATGAAATGAAATGAAATGAAATAAAACACAAATAAAATAAGTTAAAATAAAATAAAAGAGAATAAAGTAAAATAAAGTACAAATAAAATAAGATAAAATAAATAAAATAAAATATAAATAAAATAAAATAAAGTAAAATACGAATAAAATAAAATAAAATAAAAATAAAATAAAATAAAATAAAATAAAATAAAATAAAATAAAGTAAAATATAAATAAAATAAAATAAAGTAAAATAAAATAAAATAAAATAAAATACAAATAAAATAAAATAAAATACAAATAAAATAAAATAAAATAAAATAAAATAAAATAAAATAAAAATAAGCACAAATAGAAGGAAAGGCAGGAAAAAAAAAAAGGAGAAATGGGAAAAAAACCCAGGAAAAAATAATTTAAAAAAGCAGGAATAGGGGAAAAAGCAGGAATAGAAAAAGAAAAATTTAAAAAAAGGATAATAATGATGAAATAATAATAATAATAATAATAACAATAATAGCAAATATAGAAAAGCCAGGGGTATGGAAAAAAAGAGAAATATTTAAAAAGCAAGGATAAAAAACCACCCCAGGAAGAGAGGAAAGCAAGAGTGAAAAAAATGGAATAAAAAAAGGAGAAATACGAAAAAAAAAAAAAAAAAAAGCAGAAATGGCAAAAAAAGGGAGGAATTTAAAAAAAAAAAAAGGAATATTAAAAAGTGCAGGAATAGAGAAAAAAAAAAAGCAGGAACGGCAAAAAACCACCCCAGGAATATTGAAAAAAGCAGGAATATTAAAAAAAAAAAAAGGAATATAAAAAATCAGGAATATTAAAAAAGCAAAAAAAAAAAGCGGAAATATTAAAAAAAATTGAAATATAAAAAAAAGCTGAAATAGAAAAAAAAAAGCTGAAATAGAAAAAAAGCAGAAATGCAAAAAAAAAAAAATAAAAAAGTGGAACGAAAAAAGCGAAATACGAAAAGGAAAGTGGAATATAAAAAGAAGGAAAAAATAATAAAAAAAAAAGCAGAAATATTTGAAAAAAGCAGGAATATTGGAAAGAGCAGGGATATTTAAAAGCAGGAATTTAATTAAAATTTTTAATTAAAATTTTATTAAAATTTTTTATTAAAAAAAAGCAGGAATAGGAAATAAAGCGAGAATATTAAAAAAAAAAGCAGAAATATTAAAAAACCAGAAATATATTAAAAAAAAATCAAGAATATTAAAAAAAACAGGAATATTTTTAAAAAAAGAAGCAGAAATAGAAAAAAAAAGAGGAATATTAAAAATTAAGAATATTTTTTAAAAAATCAGAAATATACAAAAAAGCAAAAAATATATAAAGGAGCAGGAATGTAAAAAAAAAAGCAGGAATAGAGAAAAAAATCAGGAATATACAGAAAAAAAATATTAAAAAAAGCAGGAATAGAGGAAAGAGCAGAAATATATTAAAAAAAAAAGCAGAAATAAATAAAAATATCAGGAATATACAGAAAAAAGCAGAAATATAGAAAAAAATCAGGAGCATAAAAAAAGCAGAAATAAATAAAAAAATACAGGAATAGAAAAAAAGCAGAAATATAGAAAAAAAGCAGAAATATAGAAAAAAGGCAGAAATGTAGAAAAAAAAATCAGGAACATAAAAAAAAAGCAGAAATAAATAAAAAAAACCCAGAAACAGAAAAAAAAAGCAGAAATGTTAAAAAAAAAAAAAAGCAGAAATATTAAAAAAAAAAAAAAGCAGGAATATAAAAAAAGCAGAAAAATATTTAAAAAAATCAGGGACTTAAATAAAAGCAGAAATAAATAAAAAAGCAGGAATATAAAAAAAAAGCCGAAATATATTAAAAAAAGGCCGAAATACATTAAAAAAAGCCAAAATATATAAAAAAAGCAGGAATACAAAAAAAAGGAGAAATATAAAAAGAAGCAGAAATACAAAAAAAAAAGGAGAAATATATAAATATATAAAATATATATAAATATATAAATATGTAAAATTATATAAATATATAAAAAAAATCAGGAATATAAAAAAGCAGGAATATATATAAAAAAAAAGAAGAAATGTAAGAAAAAGCAGAAATAGATATAAAAAATAAATCAGGATTTGAACCAAAAGCGGGAGCAGACACAACCCAAGCCCCCCTCAGGTGGAATTTGAGCTCCCCCAGGAACAGAAAAAAAGGAGAAAAATTAAAAAAGAGAAATATACATATAAAAAAAGGAGAAATATATTTTAAAAAAGGAGAAATACATAAAAAAGGCAGAAATACATTAAAATAAACTCAGGAATAGAATAAAAAGTAGGACCAGACACAACCAAAGCCCCCCTCAGGTGGAATTTGAGCCCCCCCAGGAATAGGAAAAAAAAAGGAAAAATATTAAAAAACCAGAAAAATGTATATAAAAGAAAGAGAAATATATGTATAAAAAATAAATATATTAAAAAAAGTCCAAAATACATAAAAATAAACTCAGGAATAGAATAAAAAGCGGGAGCAGACACAAGCAAAGCCCCCCTCAGGTGGAATTTGAGCCCCCCCAGGAATAGGAAAAAAAGGAGAAATATTAAAAAAACAGAAATATATATCAAAAAAAAACCCGAGAAATATATATAATATATATAAAGAAAAGCAGAAATACATAAAAAAGGCAGAAATAAATTAAAATATCTCAGGACTAGAAGCAGAAGCGGGGCCAGACACAACCCAAGCCCCCCTCAGGTGGAATCCGAGCCCCCCCAGAAAGAGAAAAAAAGGAGAAAAGTTAAAAAAACCAGAAATATACATATAAAAAAAAGCAGAAATACACATTAAAAAGGCAGAAATAAATTAAAATATCTCAGGACTGGAACCAAAAGCGGGAGCAGACAGAACCGGAGCCCCCCTCAGGTGGAATCCGAGCCCCCCCGGGAGCAGCAGCAGCAGCAGAGGAGGCGAAAGTTTCCGCTGGCTCGGGGTCACCGCCGTGTTTGGGGGTGACGTCATCGCTTCCACTCGGAAAGAGCCCAGACCGCGGCGTTAACCCTTTCACTGCCGGGATGGGGGGAGTTAACCCCTGCCGTTTGGGGTGACGTCATCGCTTCCACTCGGAAAGAGCCCAGACCGCGGGGTTAACCCTTTCACTGCCGGAATGAGGGCGTTAACCCCTGCAGTGTTTGGGGTGACGTGATCGCTTCCACTCGGAAAGAGCCCAGATCACGGGGTTAACCCTTCATGTGCCGGGATGGATGAATGGGGGAGTGTTAACCCCTGCGGCGTTTGGGGTGACGTCATTGCTGCCACTGTCAAACCGCGGGGTTAACCCTTCATGTGCCGGGATAGGGGAGAGTTAACTCCTGCGGTGTTTGGGGTGACGTCATCGCTTCCACACGGGGTTAACCCTTCATGTGCCGGAATGGATGAATGGGGGAGTGTTAACCCCTGTGGTGTGGGGGTGACGTCATCGCTTCCACTGTCAAACCGCGGGGTTAACCCTTCATGTGCCGGGATGGATGAATGGGGGAGTGTTAACCCCTGTGGTGTTTGGGGTGACGTCATTGCTGCCACACGGGGTTAACCCTTCATGTGCTGGGATGGATGAATGGGGGAGTTAACCCCTGCCGTTTGGGGTGACGTCATCGCTTCCACTCGGAAAGAGCCCAGACCGCGGGGTTAACCCTTTCACTGCCGGGATGGATAAATGGGGCAGTTAACTCCTGTGGTGTTGGGGTGATGTCATCGCTTCCACTCGGGGTTAACCCTTTCACTGCCGGGATGGATGAATGGGGGAGTGTTAACCCCTACTGTGTTTGGGGGTGACGTCATCGCTTCCACTCGGAAAGAGCCCAGACCGCGGGGTTAACCCTTTCACTGCCGGGATGAATGGGGGAGTTAACCCCTGCCGTTTGGGGTGACGTCATCGCTTCCACTCGGAAAGAGCCCAGACCGCGGAGTTAACCCTTTCACTGCCGGGATGGATGAATGGGGGAGTGTTAACCCCTGCGGTGTGGGGGTGACGTCATTGCTGCCACTCGGGGTTAACCCCTGCCGTGCCGGAATGGGGGGAGTGTTAACCCCTACTGTGTTTGGGGTGACGTCATTGCTTCCACACGGGGTTAACCCTTCATGTGCCGGGATGGATGAATGGGGGAGTTAACTCCTGTGGTGTGGGGGGTGACGTCATTGCTTCCACACGGGGTTAACCCTTCATGTGCCGGAATGGATGAATGGGGGAGTGTTAACCCCTGTGGTGTGGGGGTGACGTCATCGCTTCCACACGGGGTTAACCCTTCATGTGCCGGAATGGATGAATGGGGGAGTGTTAACCCCTGTGGTGTGGGGGTGACGTCATCGCTTCCACTCGGAAAGAGCCCAGACGGGGGTTAACCCTTTCACTGCCGGGATGGGGGGAGAGTTAACCCCTGTGGTGTGGGGGTGACGTCATCGCTTCCACACGGGGTTAACCCTTCATGTGCCGGGATGGATGAATGGGGGAGTGTTAACCCCTGCTGTGTTTGGGGGTGACGTCATCGCTTCCACTGTCAAACCGGGGGTTAACCCTTCCCGTGCCGGGATGGGGGAGAGTTAACTCCTACGGTGTTTGGTGTGACGTCATCGCTTCCACTGTCAAACCGCGGGGTTAACCCTTCCCGTGCCGGGATAGGGGAGTGTTAACCCCTGCGGTGTTTGGGGTGACGTCATCGCTTCCACTCGGAAAGAGCCCAGACCGCGGGGTTAACCCTTTCACCGCCGGGATGGATGAATGGGGGAGTTAACCCCTGCGGTGTTTGGGGTGACGTCATTGCTGCCACTCGGGGTTAACCCCTGCCGTGCCGGAATGGGGGGAGTGTTAACCCCTACTGTGTTTGGGGTGACGTCATCGCTTCCACACGGGGTTAACCCTTCATGTGCCGGAATGGATGAATGGGGGAGTTAACCCCTGCGGTGTTTGGGGTGACGTCATCGCTTCCACACGGGGTTAACCCTTCATGTGCCGGAATGGATGAATGGGGGGAGTGTTAACCCCTGCTGTGTTTGGGGTGACGTCATCGCTTCCACACGGGGTTAACCCTTTCACTGCCGGGATGGATGAATGGGGGGAGTGTTAACCCCTGCGGTGTTTGGGGTGACGTCATCGCTTCCACTCGGAAAGAGCCCAGACCGCGGGGTTAACCCTTTCACTGCCGGGATGGGGGGAGTGTTAACCCCTGCGGTGTTTGGGGTGACGTCATCGCTGCCACTCGGAAAGAGCCCAGACCGTGGGGTTAACCCTTTCACTGCCGGGATGGATGAATGGGGGGAGTGTTAACCCCTGCCGTTTGGGGTGACGTCATTGCTGCCACTCGGGGTTAACCCTTCATGTGCCGGAATGGATGAATGGGAGAGTTAACCCCTGCGGTGTTTGGGGGTGACGTCATCGCTTCCACTCGGAAAGAGCCCAGACCGCGGGGTTAACCCTTCATGTGCCGGGATGGGGGAGTGTTAACCCCTGCGGTGTTTGGGGTGACGTCATCGCTTCCACACGGGGTTAACCCTTCATGTGCCGGGATGGATGAATGGGGGAGTGTTAACCCCTGTGGTGTGGGGGGTGACGTCATCGCTTCCACACGGGGTTAACCCTTTCACTGCCGGGATGGATAAAAGGGGCAGTTAACCCCTGCGGTGTTTGGGGTGACGTCATCGCTGCCACTCGGAAAGAGCCCAGACCGCGGGGTTAACCCTTTCACTGCCGGGATGGATGAATGGGGGGAGTGTTAACCCCTGCGGTGTTTGGGGTGACGTCATCGCTTCCGCTCGGAAAGAGCCCAGACCGCGGGGTTAACCCTTTCACTGCCGGGATGGGGGGAGTGTTAACCCCTGCCGTTTGGGGTGACGTCATCGCTTCCACTGTCAAACCGGGGGTTAACCCTTCATGTGCCGGGATGGGGGAGAGTTAACTCCTGCGGTGTTTGGGGTGACGTCATCGCTTCCACTCGGAAAGAGCCCAGATCACGGGGTTAACCCTTTCACTGCCGGGATGGATGAATGGGGGAGTGTTAAACCCTGCGGTGTGGGGGTGACGTCATTGCTGCCACTCGGGGTTAACCCCTGCCGTGCCGGAATGGGGGGAGTGTTAACCCCTACTGTGTTTGGGGTGACGTCATTGCTTCCACACGGGGTTAACCCTTCATGTGCCGGAATGGATGAATGGGGGAGTGTTAACCCCTGCGGTGCGGGGGTGACGTCATTGCTTCCACACGGGGTTAACCCTTCATGTGCCGGGAAGGATGAATGGGGGAGTGTTAACCCCTGCGGTGTTTGGGGTGACGTCATTGCTTCCACACGGGGTTAACCCTTCATGTGCCGGGATGGATGAATGGGGGAGTTAACTCCTGTGGTGTGGGGGTGACGTCATTGCTTCCACACGGGGTTAACCCTTCATGTGCCGGAATGGATGAATGGGGGAGTTAACCCCTGTGGTGTGGGGGTGACGTCATCGCTTCCACTCGGAAAGAGCCCAGATCGCGGGGTTAACCCTTCATGTGCCGGGATGGATGAATGGGGGGAGTGTTAACCCCTGTGGTGTGGGGGTGACGTCATCGCTTCCACTCGGGGTTAACCCTTCATGTGCTGGAATGGATGAATGGGGGAGTTAACCCCTGCCGTTTGGGGTGACGTCATCGCTTCCACTCGGAAAGAGCCCAGACCGCGGGGTTAACCCTTTCACTGCCGGGATGGGGGGAGTTAACCCCTGTGGTGTGGGGGTGACGTCATCGCTTCCACTCGGAAAGAGCCCAGACGGGGGTTAACCCTTTCACTGCCGGGATGGATGAATGGGGGGAGTGTTAACCCCTGCAGTGTGGGGGTGACGTCATTGCTGCCACTCGGGGTTAACCCCTGCCGTGCCAGAATGGGGGGAGTGTTAACCCCTACTGTGTTTGGGGTGACGTCATTGCTTCCACACGGGGTTAACCCTTCATGTGCCGGAATGGATGAATGGGGGGAGTGTTAACCCCTGCGGTGTTTGGGGTGACGTCATTGCTTCCACACGGGGTTAACCCTTCATGTGCCGGGATGGATGAATGGGGGAGTTAACCCCTGTGGTGTGGGGGTGACGTCATCGCTTCCACTCGGAAAGAGCCCAGACCGCGGGGTTAACCCTTTCACTGCCGGGATGGATGAATGGGGGAGTGTTAACCCCTGCGGCGTTTGGGGTGACGTCATTGCTGCCACTTAACCCTTCATGTGCCGGGATGGATGGGGAAGTTAACCCCTGCCGTGCTGGGGGTGACATCATCGCTTCCACTCACAAAGAGCCCAAACCGGTGGTTAACCCTTCCCGTGCCGGGATGGATGGGGGAGATTTAACCCCCGCGGTGTTTGGGGTGACGTCATCGCTTCTGCTAGGAAAGAGCCCAGACCGCGGGGTTAACCCTTTCACTGCCGGGATGCAGGGGGAGTTAACCCCTGCCGTTTGAGGTGACGTCATTGCTGCCACTGTCAAACCGGGGGTTAACCCTTTCACTGCCTGAATGCATGGGGAGTTAACCCCTGCCGTGCTGGGGTGACGTCATTGCTTCCACTGTCAAACCGCGGGGTTAACCCTTCATGTGCTGGAATGGGGGGAGTGTTAACCCCTGCCGTGTGGGGATGACGTCATCGCTTCCACTCGGAAAGAGCCCAGACCGCGGGGTTAACCCTTTCACTGCCTGAATGCATGGGGAGTTAACCCCTGCCGTGTTTGGGGTGACGTCATTGCTGCCACTGTCAAACCGGGGGGGTTAACCCTTCCACTGCCGGAATGCATGGGGCAGTTAACCCCTGCTGTGTGGGTGACGTCATTGTTTCCACTCGGAAAGAGCCCAGACCGAGGGGAGTTAACCCTTCATGTGCCAGAATCCAGGGAGTTTTAACCCTTCCTGTGCCGAAATGAGGGTGTTAACCCCTGCCGCGTTTGGGGTGACGTCATTGTTTCCACTCGGAGTTAACCCCTGCCATGCCGGAGTGATGTCATCGTTTCCACTCGGAAAGAGCCCAGACCGAGGGGAGTTAACCCTTCATGTGCCAGAATCCAGGGAGTTTTAACCCTTCCCGTGCCGGAATGGGGGGTGTGTTAACCCCTGCAGTGCTGGGGTGACGTCATTGCTGCCACCCGGAAAGAGCTTTTCCTGCCCCAAACCGCGGGGTTAACCCTTCCCGTGCCGGGATGCATGGGGGAGTTTAACCCTTGCCCTGCTGCTTTAACCCTTGGTGGGATGGATGGATGGATGGATGGATGAGCCCGGGATTGTCCCGGTTTTATCCCAAATTCCAGCTGCTTTATCCCAAATTCCAGCCCCACTTCATCCCACCTTTCAGCCTTGGGTTTCCCAAGTTCCAGCCCCATTTTTTTCCAAATTCCTGCCTCAGTTTTCCCAATTCCCAGCCCCGCTTTTCCCTAAATCCCATCCTTGTTTTTCCAACTTCCAGGCTCAGGGGAAATCTGGGATTTGTGGGGAAAATGGGAATTCGTGTGGAAAAGCAGGAATTGCGTGGAAAAGGAAGAATTGTGTAGAAAAGCAGGAATAGTCTGGAAAAGCAGAGTTTGTCGGGAAAAGCGGGAATTGTCTGGAAAATGAGATCTGTGTGGAAAACGGGGATTTGTCTGGAAAAGCAGGGTTTGTCTGGAAAAGCAGGAATTGTCTGGAAAAGCGGGATCAGATCCCCGGGGAAGCGCGGCGGAGGCCGGGCAGCCACAGCAGCCGCAGGATCCCGAGGGAGAGGCTGGAGAAGCTGGAAAAGCTGGAAAAAATCTGGAAAAGCTGGAAAAAAAGCTGGAAAAGCTGGAGAAGCTGAAGAAGAAGGTGGAAAATCTGGAAAAGCTGAAAAGAAGCTGGAAAAGCTGGAAAAAATCTGGAAAAGCTGGAAAAAAGCTAGAAAAGCTGGAGAAGCTGAAGAAGAAGGTGGAAAATCTGGAAAAGCTGAAAAGAAGCTGGAAAAGCTGGAAAAGAAGTTGGAAAAGCTGGAGAAGGTGGAGAAAGTGGGAAAAAGCTGGGAAAAAGCTGGGAAAAAGCTGGGGAAAAGCTGGAAAAGCTGGAAAAGAAGCTGATAAAGCTGGAGAACCTGGAGAAGCTGGAAAAGCTGGAAAAGAAGCTGGAAAAGCTGAAGAAGCTGGAAAAGCTTGAGAAGCTGGAAAAGCTGGGAAAGCTGGAAAAGCTGAAAAAAAGCTGGAGAAGCTGGGAAAGCTGGAGAAGCCGGAGAAGCTGGAAAAAAAGCTGGAAAAGCTGGAGAAGAAGCTGGAAAAGCTGGAAAAAAGCTGGAGAAGCTGGAGAAGCTGGGAAAGCTGGAGAAGCTAGAAAAAAGCTAGAGAAGTTGGAAAAGCTGGAAAAAAAGCTGGAAAAGAAGCTGGAAAAAAGCTGGAAAAACTGGAAAAGCTGGAGAAGCTGAGAAAAAGCTGGAAAAGCTGGAGAAGCAAGAGAAGTTGGAAAAGCTGGAAAAAAGCTGGAAAAGCTAGAAAAGAAGCTGGAAAAGCTGGAAAAGCAGCTGGAAAAAAGCCGGAAAAAAAGCTGGAGAAGCTGGAGGAGAAGCTGGAAAAGCTGGGAAGGCCGGGATGGCTTCCCGGGGAGGGATTGTCTTACAGCGCCTGGCCCCGGGACTCGGAAACACCGGGAGCGGGAATTGATGGGAATAACACCGGCGGCGCGAGCCGCTGGAAATCCCGGAGCAAATCCCGGATCAAAGAAAGCCCGGAGCGGGAGCCGGGGCCGGGATCGCCGGAATTCCCGGGGGTTTTCCCGAGGGAAGTGGTCCAGGGGCTGCCAGAGACCCCCTGGATCCTGAAATCGGAGCAGGGAGACCAGGAGAAGTGGGGAAATGGGGAGGGAAATTGGAAAAAATGGGGCTGGGAACTGGGAAATCGGGAAAAGTGGGGCTGGGAACTGGGAAAAGTGGGAAAACTGGGGCTGGGAACTAGGAAAAGTGGGAAAACTGGGGCTGGGAACTGGGAAAACTGGGGCTGGGAACTGGGAAAAGTGGGGTTGGGAACTGGGGCTGGGAACTGGAAAAGTGGGGCTGGAATTTCGGAAGAACCAGAGTTGAAATTTGGGAAACTGAGGCTGGAAGCTGGGAGAACTGGATCTGGAATTTGGGAGGAGTGGGGCTGGAATTTGGGAGAACTGAGGCTGGAATTTGAGAGAACTGGATCTGGAATTTGGGAGAACTGGGGCTGGAATTCGGGCAAGCCCTGAGGCCATTCCCTCCCGAACCATTCCCTGGTTTTGGTGCTAAACCCAGGAATTCTGACCCCCAGCCCTGCTCCGGCTGCTGCCAGCCCCATTCCCAATCCCATCCACCTGTTCCCATCCCCAATCCCCAGCACCTGTTCCCATCCCCAATCCCATTCCTATCCAGCTGCTCCCAGCCCCAATCCCATTCCCATTCCCAATCCTATCCTCATCCAGCTGCTCCCAGCCCCATTCCCAATCCCATCCCCCATTCCCAATCCCATCCATCTGACCCCATTCCCGATCCCCCATTCCTGTGCCCATTCCCAGTTTTCCCATTCCCATCCCCATTCCTGTCCTCATTCCCATTCCCAATTTCCCCATTCCTGTGCCCATTCCCAGTTTTCCTATTCCTAATCCCCATTCCCATCCCCATTCCTATCCCCAGTCCCATTCCTGTGCCCACTCCCAATCCCCCATTCCTGTGCCCATTCCCAGTTTTCCTATTCCCATTCCTGTGCCCATTCCCAATTTCCCCATCCCCATTCCTGTTCCCATTCCCAATTTCCCCATTCCCATTCCTGTGCCCATTCCCAATTTCCCCATTCCCATTCCTGTTCCCACTCCCAATTTCCCCATTCCTGTGCCCATTCCCAGTTTTCCCATTCCTAATCCCCATTCCTGTCCTCATTCCCATTCCTGTTCCCATTCCCAATTTCCCCATCCCCATTCCTGTTCCCATTCCCAATTTCCCCATCCCCATTCCTGTTCCCATTCCCAATTTCCCCATTCCCATTCCTGTGCCCATTCCCAATTTCCCCATTCCCATTCCTGTTCCCATTCCCAATTTCCCCATTCCCATTCCCAATTTCCCCATTCCCAATTTCCCCATTCCCATTCCTGTTCCCACTCCCAATTTCCCCGTTCCTGTGCCCATTCCCAGTTTTCCCATTCCTAATCCCCATTCCCACTCCCATTCCTGTTCCCATTCCCAATTTCCCCACTCCCGGCCCGTTCCCGGCCGCAGCAGCAGCGGAGATGGATGTGCCGGGGCTGTCGGCGGGAGGAAGCAGCCGGGGGCTCCGTTTCCTCCCGGAATGACAATTCCAGATGTGGGGATAATGGATATCGGGATAATGGATGGAGGGACGGACGGACAGACGGACGGACGGGGGCTCCGCTCCCTCCTCCGCAGCCGCGCCGGGGGGGGGCGGGGGGGAGGCTCCCGGCGGGATCGGGATCGGGAGGAGGAGGAGGATTCCAGGGAATATGGGGGGGGGAACGGGAATGGGAAGGGAGCGCGGCCTGAGGGGCCCCGCGCCTGCCGGGAACAACGGGGAAATGGCCGGGAATGGCCGGGAATGGGGAATGGGAATGGGCCGGGAATGGGCCGGGAATGGGGAATGGGAATGGGCCGGGAATGGGCCGGGAATGGGGAATGGGAATGGGCCGGGAACGCCACGCAACCGGACCGGCAGGAGCGGGGGCAGCCCCGGGAGCTGGGAGAGAGGCCAAGCTGGGAAAACTGGGATTGGGAGCTGGGTCAGCTCAGGAAATTGGGATCGGGGTCTGGGTCAGTTCAGGAAACTGGGATTGGGAACTGGGCCAGTCTGGGGAACTGGGATTGGGAGCTGGGCCAGTCTGGGAAACTGGGATCAGGGTCTGACTCAGTCTGGGGAACTGGGATCAGGGTCTGACTCAGTCTGGGGAACTGGGATCGGGGTCTGACTCAGTCTGGGGAACTGGGATCGGGGTCTGACTCAGTCTGGGGAACTGGGATCGGGGTCTGGGCCAGCCCAGGAAATTGGGATTGGGAGCTGGGTCAGTCTGGGAACCTGGGATCGGGGTCTGGGCCATTTCAGGGAGCTGGGATCGGGGTCTGGGCCGTCCCCAAGAACCGGGATCAGCGCTGTGCCAGCCCCAGGAGCCGGGATGGTGTCGGTGCCACCCCAAAGTGCTGGGATCTGTCTGTGCAACATCCCACAGCACCGGGATCGGGTCCATCCCACCCCACAGAACTGGGATCAGGTCCATCCCACCCCACAGCACCGGGATCGGGTCCATACCGTCCCAAAGAACCGGGATCATGTTGGTGCCATCCCAAAGCGCTGGGATCGGGTCCATACTGCCCCAAAGAAACGGGATCTGTCTCTGTGCCACCCCACAGCACCGGGATCGGCTCCATCCCACCCCACAGCACCGGGATCGGCTCCATCCCACCCCACAGCACCGGGATGGGCTCCATCCCAACCCCACAGCACTGGGATGGGGTCCATCCCAACCCCACAGCACCGGGATCGGGTCCATCCCACCCCACAGCACCGGGATCGGGTCCATCCCACCCCACAGCACCGGGATCGGGTCCATCCCACCCCACAGCACCGGGATCGGGTCCATCCCACCCCATAGCACCAGGATTGGGTCCATACCATCCCAAAGCACTGGGAGCTGTCTCTGTGCCACCCCACAGAACCGGGATTTGTCTCTGCACCATCCCAAAGAACCGGGATTGGGTCCATACCATTCCAAAGAACCAGGATCTGTCTGTCCCACCCTACAGCACTGGGATGGGGTTCATCCCACCCCCCAGCACCGGGATCGGGTCCATCCCGTCCCACAGCACCGGGATCGGGTCCATCCCACCCCACAACACCGGGATCGGCTCCATCCCACCCCACAACACCGGGATCGGCTCCATCCCGTCCCACAACACCGGGATCGGCTCCATCCCGTCCCACAACACCGGGATCGGGTCCATCCCACCCCATAGCACCGGGATCAGGTTTCAGGACTGGCCCGCAGCCATCCCCCGGGAGCCGGCGGCCTCGCTCCAGCCGCCTCGCTCCGGCCTCCCTCCGTGTCCCCCCGCGGGGCCGCCCGGGGCCGCCTGCGGGATCGCTGCGGCTGCTGCTCTTCCGGGCCCGCGGCCAGCGGCAGCTCCGGGATCACAGCACCGGGATCACGACTGCTGTGCTCCCCGGGCCCGCGGCCAGCGGCGGCCCCCGGGTCACGGCTGTGGCCGCTGCTGTCCCTGGGACCGCGGCCAGCGGCGGCCCCGGGCTCACGGCCCCGGGCTCACGGCTGTGCCGCTGCGCTCCCCGGGCCCTCGACCAGCAGCAGCGGCCCCGGGCTCACGGCTGCACTCCCCGGGCTCACAGCCCCGGGCTCACGGCTGCACTCCCCGGGCTCACAGCCCCGGGCTCACGGCTGCACTCCCCGGGCTCCCGGCTGTGCCGCTGCTCCCCGGGCCCGCGGCCAGCGGCAGCAGCGGCGGCAGCAGCACCGGCAGCAGCACCAGCAGCACCGGCAGCACCAGCGGCGGCGGCCGGGGCGGTGCCAGCGGGAGCGCGGCCAGCGCGGCTCCGTCCGTGCGGAGCGCGGGGGCAATTCCAGAGGCGAGCGCTCCCGGGGGCCGCTCCCGAGCTTTTCCAGAGCGGCTGCCGGGCCGGGAGCGAGCCAGGGAGGCCGGGAAGGAGGAGCCAGGTGCCCGGGAATGGCCGGGAATTCCAGGATTCCCGGGGTGCTCCAAGGGATGGGGAATCACCCCCCAGTCCCACCCCGCCAGCCGGGAATTCCAGCCCCAAATCCCAGGAATCCGGCGGTTCCCCATCCCTGCAGCCGGAATTCCCAAATCCCTCTGCAGCCCTGCTGGAAAAGGCTCCGGGGTGAATTCCCTGGAATTCCCAGTTTTCCAGCCGCGCATTCCCAGCTGGATCCCGGCTGGATCCCGGCTCCGGGGTTGATCCCAAATCCAACCCTGGAAAACCGGGATGGGCTGGGAGGACCCACGGGAATCGGGATGATCCCGGAATCCCGAGAACGGATTTTAGGGATCATCCCATTCCCACGGATTGTCCGGGAATTCCCTGCCAGGCTGGAATTGCTTCCCAAAAATCCCAGGAATCCAGGGGGAAAGGCGAGGCCGGGAGCTGATCCCGGCGGGAATTTGTGCCGAGGGAGCCACGGAAAAAACAGGGAATGGCGGCGAGCTGGGAATGGGAATTCCAGGGGAATATTCCCAAAAATCCCACCTGAGCATCCCTGAGTGTCACAATCCCAGGGATTTATCCCACTGGGAATGGGAATTCCAGGGAATATTCCCAAAAATCCCACCTGAGCATCCCTGAGTGCCACAATCCCAGGGATTTATCCCACTGGGAATGGAAAATTCCGGCCTGGAAATCCCAAAATTTCTCTGGTTTTCCTGAAATCCAGGAAAAAACCACCCAGATTTTCCTGCCTGATTCGCCCGGATTTTCCTGAGCCAATCCCACCGGATTCCCACCACTCCCAAAAAACCGGGATGAGAAGCGGAGCCATTCCCAAAAATCTAGGATAGGATGGAGTCATTCCCAAAAAAACCTGGGATAGGACGCAGCCATTCCCAAAAATCTGGGATGAGGAGCAGGATAGAACAGATTTATTCCCAAAAATCTGGGATAGGATGGAGCCATTCCCAAAAATCCGGGAGAGGACGGAGCCATTCCCAAAAAATCTGGGATAGGACGGAGCCATTCCCAAAAATCTGGGATAGGACAGAGCCATTCCCAAAAATCTGGGAGAGGACGGAGCCATTCCCAAAAAAACCCAGGATAGGACGCAGCCATTCCCAAAAAAACCCAGGATAGGACGCAGCCATTCCCAAAAATCTGGGATAGGACAGAGCCATTCCCAAAAATCTGGGATGAGGAGTGAAGCCATTCCTAAAAATCCGGGATAGGACGGAGCCATTCCCAAAAAATCTGGGATAGGACGGAGCCATTCCCAAAAAACCGGGATGAGGAGCGGAGCCATTCCCAGAAATCCGGGATAGGACGGAACCATTCCCAAAAATCTGGGATGAGGAGCGGAGCCATTCCCAGAAATCCGGGCCGAGGCCGAATCCCGGGTTTTCCCGCCTCCTGCTGGAATTTTTTTTTTGGGAACGATCCCAAAGCTCGGGCTCAGCGCTCCCCCCACCGGCAGCCGGGGCCGGAATTCCCGCCCGGAGCTTTTCCAGACGTTCCAGAGGCACCCGGGGGCGGCCCTGGCTCCGCAGGACCCTCCGGAAAAATCCGGGAATTGTCGGGATAACCCCGGCGCCGCTCCCGATCCCGGCTTTTCCCGGGATAATTCCGGGATTCTCGCCCTCTCCCAGCTTTTGGTGCCTCTCCGGGAGAATTCCCAGGAATGGATGGAGGCCGAGCCCTGCGGATATTCCCGGAATTCCGAGCTCTTCCCGAGGTTTTGGGAGCCCGGGAAAGGCTCAGGGAGCTCCGGGAATTCCGTTCCCACGTGGAATCCGCGGCATTCCCAAAAAATCCCTCCGCGCGAGCCGGCACGGAGAGGGAAATCCGGGAATGGCGGACGGAAATCTGGGAATTGCGGATGGAAATTGGGGAATTCCAGACAAAAATCCGGGAATTGCAAAGGAAAATTGGGGAATTACAGACGGAAACCCAGGAATTGCAGACGGAAATCGACGGAAATCCAGGAATTCTGGACAGAAATTGGGGAATTGCAGACGGAAATCCGGAAATTCCGGATGGAAATCCAGGAATTCCGGATGGAAATCCAGGAATTCCAGACAGAAATCAAGGAATTGCAGACGGAAATCTGGGAATTGCAGATGGAAATCCAGGAATTCCAGACAGAAATCTGGGAATTGCAGACAGAAATCTGGGAATTGCAGATGGAAATCGGGGAATGCCAGACGGAAATCCAGGAATTGCGGAACTTGGAAAAGCCCCTCCCGGCCGTGTCCTCATCCCAAATCCACAGGGATGGGAATTCCAGCCACCAACGGCGATTCCAGCCCGGAATTCCGGGAGGATATTCCCAAAATTCCCAGCGCGAGGCCGTTGCAATTCCAGCCACGAACGGCGATTCCAGCCCGGAATTCCAGGGGGATATTCCTGAAAATCCCAGCCCGAGGCTGTTCCCCTGGGATCTGGAACCCCCTGGATCCACTGGATCCCGTTTTTCTCCAGCATCATCCCCGCTCCCCCCTCAGCCGCTCCAGCCCTTCCTTCCCCAAATCCGTCGCTTCCCAAATCCCGAATCCGGGCGGGAAATCCCGGGAATTCGGCGGCTCCCACCTCCTCGTCGGAGCTGTCCTGCTGGTACTCGTCCTGCAGGGCCAGCTCCCGCTGCCCCTTCCCAGGGGGAATCCTCCTCAGGGCTCTCCTCTTCCCGGGAACCCTGGGGGAAAAAAACCGGGAAAACAGCAGCTCAGCCAGGTCCCGACGGGGGAAATTCCGGGAAATTTTTGGGAATTAAGGAGCTCCTGGCTCTGGGATGGGGATGAGGAGGAAGGAACTGGGCAGGGATGCAGGAAAAGTGGGAATTCTGCTGCTCCGCCCCGGATCCCGGCTGGAATGGGGAGCCGGATCCGGAGGGGGGTTGGGAAGGAGCTGGGAATTCCCGGGAGAATTCCAGAGCCTTTCCCAGGGGTTTGGGCTGCAGGGAAGGAAGCAGGGAGCGGCTCCCGATGGAATGTTGGGGTTTGGGGATGGAATTCCCAGGGAATCCGGACTGGATCCCTGGAGCAGGCGGATCCCCCTCCATTCCCAGGAGGGAATTCCCAGCCCGGCCACATTCCCGCATTCCCAGCCCCCTGAAAATCCCGGATTTTCCCCGGGATTCCCAAGGGTTGGGATGGAGGAGAATCCGCCCCGGCCCCAGGAGCCAAACTGCCCCGAATTCCCTCCTTTGGCCCCCAAAAAAAAGCGGGATCGGGATTCAGGGAATGGTTGGAAAAGCTGGATCAGGATCAGAATTCAGGGAATGGCTGGAAAAACGGGATCAGGATCAGGATCAGGGAATGGTTGGAAAAGCGGGATCAGGATCAGGATCAGGATTCAGGGAATGGTTGGAAAAGCGGGATCAGGATCAGGATCAGGATCGGGATTCAGGAATGACTGGAAAAGCGGATCAGGATCAGGATCGGGATTCAGGGAATGGTTGGAAAAGCGGGATCAGGATCAGGGAATGGCCGGAAAAACGGGATCAGGATCAGGATCAGGATTCAGGGAATGGTTGGAAAAGCGGGATCAGGATCAGGATCAGGATTCAGGGAATGGTTGGAAAAGTGGGATCAGGATCAGGATCAGGGAATGGTTGGAAAAGTGGGATCAGGATCAGGATCAGGATCGGGATTCATGGAATGGTTGGAAAAGCAGGATCAGGATTCAAGGAATGGTTGGAAAATCTTGGTTTGCAAGGCACAAATCCCATTTTTCAAGCACTGGCTCCTACCTAAACCCAGGGCAGGATCAGAGCTCAGGTCTCACCTGTGTCTGAGCAGCTGAGGAGCTTCCAGAACCTTCTTCATCCTCCTCCTCCTCCTCCTCCTCCTCCTCCTCCTCCTCCGTCTCCTGCTGCTGCTCCCGGCTCCCGGAGGATTCGCTGTCGCTGCCCGACTCCTCCAGGCCGGAGTAAACGCTCTCCTCGCTCTCCGACAGCTCGAGGGGCTGGGCTGCAGGCACAGGGGTCACGGGGGTCACACAGGGGTCACACAGGGGTCACACAGGGGTCACACAGGGGTCACGGGGGGTGACAAAGTGGGGGGACACAAAGGGGGGACCCCCCAGGGATGGTGGGACAAGGAGGAGCCACCCCCGCAGTGCTGGAGCTGTTCCCAGGTTTTGGGGTCCCCTCTCAGAACCAGGCGGGAACTCCCTCGGGTGTGGGGTTCCCCTCTCAGGATAAAACCAGACAGAGCCCCCCAAATTCCCAGGTCCCCCCTCAGGATAAAACCAGACAGAGCCCCCAAATTCCCAGGTCACCCCTCAGGATAAAACCAGAAACCCCCAAATTCCCAGGTCACCCCTCAGGATAAAACAGACAGAGCCCCCAAATTCCCAGGTCCCCCCTCAGGATAAAACCAGACCCCCCCAAATTCCCAGGTCACCCCTCAGGATAAAACCAGAAACCCCCCAAATTCCAGTCACCCCTCAGGATAAAACCAGAGCCCCCCCAAATTCCCAGGTCCCCCCTCAGGATAAAACCAGACAGAGCCCCCCCAAATTCCCAGGTCCCCCCTCAGGATAAAACCAGACAGAAACCCCCAAATTCCCAGGTCACCCCCTCAGGATAAAACCAGACAGAGCCCCCCAAATTCCCAGGTGATTCCTCAGGATAAAACCAGACAGAAACCCCCAAATTCCCAGGTCACCCCTCAGGATAAAACCAGACAGAGCCCCCCCAAATTCCCAGGTGATTCCTCAGGATAAAACCAGACAGAGCCCCCCAAATTCCCAGGTGATTCCTCAGGATAAAAACCAGACAGAAACACCCCCAAATTCCCAGGTCACCCCTCAGGATAAAACCAGAAACACCCCAAATTCCCAGGTCACCCCCTCAGGATAAAACCAGACAGAGCCCCCCCAAATTCCCAGGTCACCCCTCAGGATTAAACCAGCCCAGACCCCCCACAAATTCCAGGTCCATGCTCAGAACCAGGCTGGAACCCCCTTGGTTGTGGGGTCCCCCCTAAGGACAAAACCAGACAGACCCCCCCCCCCTCCCCCCCAATTCTCCAGGTCCCTTCCTCAAGATAAGGCTGGGATCCCTTCCCAAATTTTGGGTGCCCACTTAAGACCAGCCCAGCCCCCCCAAATGCTCAGCTCCCCCCTCAGGACAAAGCCCAGACCCCCCAAATGCTCAGTTCCCCCCTCAGGACAAAGCCCAGACCCCCCAAATGCTCAGTTCCCCCCTCAGGGACAGCCCAGCCCCCCCCAAATGCTCAGTTCCCCCTCAGGGACAGCCCCAGACCCCCCAAATGCTCAGTTCCCCCCTCAGGGACAGCCCAGACCCCCCAAATGCTCAGTTCCCCCTCAGGACAAAGCCCAGACCCCCCAAATGCTCAGTTCCCCCTCAGGACAAAGCCCAGACCCCCCAAATGCTCAGTTCCCCCTCAGGACAAAGCCCAGACCCCCCAAATGCTCAGTTCCCCCCTCAGGGACAGCCCAGCCCCCGCAAATGCTCAGTTCCCCCTCAGGGACAGCCCAGATCCCCCAAATGCTCAGTTCCCCCCTCAGGACAAAGCCCAGACCCCCCCAAATGCTCAGTTCCCCCTCAGGGGACAGCCCAGACCCCCCAAATGCTCAGTTCCCCCCCTCAGGGACAGCCCAGACCCCCCAAATGCTCAGTTCCCCCCTCAGGGACAGCCCAGACCCCCCAAATGCTCAGTTCCCCCCTCAGGGACAGCCCAGACCCCCCCCAAATGCTCAGTTCCCCCCTCAGGGACAGCCCAGCCCCCCCCAAATGCTCAGTTCCCCCCTCAGGGACAGCCCAGCCCCCCCCAAATGCTCAGTTCCCCTTCAGGACAAAGCCCAGACCCCCCAAATGCTCAGTTCCCCCTCAGGGACAGCCCAGACCCCCCAAATGCTCAGTTCCCCCTCAGGACAAAGCCCAGACCCCCCAAATGCTCAGTTCCCCCTCAGGGACAGCCCAGCCCCCCCCAAATGCTCAGTTCCCCCCTCAGGGATACCCCAGACCCCCAAATGCTCAGTTCCCCCTCAGCACAAAGCCCAGACCCCCCAAATGCTCGGTTCCCCCTCAGGACAAAGCCCAGCCCCCCCAAATGCTCAGTTCCTCCTCAGGACAAAGCCCAGCCCCCCCAAATGCTCAGTTCCCCCTCAGGGACAGCCCAGACCCCCCCAAATGCTCAGTTCCCCCCTCAGGGACAGCCCAGACCCCCCCAAATGCTCAGTTCCCCCCTCAGGGACAGCCCAGACCCCCCAAATGCTCAGTTCCCCCCTCAGGACAAAGCCAGACCCCCCTCAGGACCAGACCCCCTCGAATTTTTGGGTTTCCCCTCAGGACCAAGTCTGGATCCCCCCCAGTTATGGGGGATCCCCTCCCAGGCTCCCCCTCAGGAGGCCAAACTCCCCCTCACGGAGACCAGGCCAGAGACCCCTCCCCAAATCCCTGGTGCCCCCCCCAGGACAAGGCCAGACCCCCCCATTTTTCAACCTCCCCTCACCAGCACAAGGCTGGGTTTCCCCCTCAGGAGGACAAATCCCCCATATTTTGGGTTTACCTGGCTCAGGACAAGGCCAAACCCCCCCTCACTGCCGGGTTCCCCTCACGGACATCAGCCAGACCCCTCCTCATTTCCCACTCACTTTTTTCAGAGATAGAGCTGAGTCCTCCCCCTCAGGAGCCCAAACCCCCTCAAATTGCTGGGTTCCCCCTTCAGGACAAGGCCAGAGGCCCCCTCATGGAGACCAGCCCGGAGCCCCCCAAATGCTCCCTCACTGCCAGGTTTCCCCTCACCCGAGACCCCTCCCAAATTGCCGGGTTCCCCCTCAGACCAAGGCCGGACCCCCCCCTCACTGCCGGGTTCCCCCTCACAGACACCAGGCTGGAGCCCTCCCCATTTCCGCTCCCTTCTCACCAGGATAGAGCCGGATTTTCCCCTCAGGAGGGACAAACCCCTCCCGTATTTCAGGTTTCCCCTGCTCAGGACAAGGTCAGACCCTGCCTCAAATTGCTGGGTCCCCATTCAGGACAAGGCCAGACTCCCCTCATGGGGACCAGCCAGAGCCCCCTAATTATGGGGTCTCTCCTCACAGGGACAGGCCTAGGTCCCCCCTCAGGAGGCCAAACCCCCCTCACTGCCGGGTTCCCCCTCACAGACACCAGGCTGGACCCCCCCCATTTCCTGCTCCCTTTTTAATGGACAGAGCCGGGTTCCCTCCCAAGAGCCCAAACCCCCTCAAATTGCCGGGTTCCCCCTCAGACCAAGGCCGGACCCCCCTCACTGCCGGGTTCTCCCTCACGGACCCCAGGCTGGACCCTCCCCATTTCCCACTCCTTCTCACCAGGATAGAGCCGGGTTTTCCCCTCAGGAGGACAAACCCCCCCCCCGTATTTCACGTTTCCCCTGCTCAGGACAAGGCCAGACCCCTCTCACTGCCGAGTTCCCCCTCACGGACACCCAGCCAGACCCCCTCCCCAGGACAGGCCCTGTCTTCCCCGTTCAGGACAAGGCCAGACCCCCCCTCATGGGGACCCACCCAGAGGCTCCCAAGTACGGGGTCTCCCTCACAGGGATAGGGACGTAGCCCCCCAAATGCTCCCTCACTGCCGGCTTCCCCTTCACCGAGACCCCTCCCAAATTGCCAGGTTCCCCCTCAGACCAAGGCCGGACCACCCCTCACTGCCGGGTTCCCCCTCACGGACACCAGGCCTCCCCCATTTCCCGCTCCCCCCCCTCACCAGGACAGGGCCAGGCTCCCCTCAAGAGGCCAAATCCCCCTCACTGCCGGGTTCCCCCTCACAGACACCAGGCTGGACCCTCCTCATTTCCTGCTCCCCCCTCACCAGGATAGAGCCAGATTTTCCCCTCAGGAGGACAAACCCCTCCACATATTGGGTTTCCCCTGCTCAGGACAAGGTCAGACCTGCCTCAAATTCCTGGGTCCCCGTTCAGGACAAGGCCAGACTCCCCTCATGGGGACCAGCCCAGAGCCCCCTAATTATGGGGTCCCCCCTCACAGGGATAGGGCTGGGTCCCCCCTCAGGAGGCCAAACCCCCCTCACTGCCCGCGGTTCCCCCTCACAGACACCAGGCTGGACCCCCCCATTTCCGCTCCCTTTTAAATGGGACAGAGCCGGGTTCCCTCCCAAGAGCCCAGACCCCCTCAAATAGCCGGGTTCCCCCTCAGACCAAGGCCAGACCCCCCCTCACTGCCGGGTTCCCCCTCACAGACACCAGGCTGGACCCCCCCCATTTCCCGCTCCCCTCTCACCGGGACAGAGCCGGTTTCCCCCTCAGGAGGACAAACCCCCCCCCGTATTTCGGGTTTCCGTGCTCAGGACAAGGTCAGACCCCTCTCACTGCCGAGTTCCCCCTCACGGACACCCAGCCAGACCCCCTCCCCAGGACAGGCCCGGGTCTTCCCTGTTCAGGCCAAGGCCAGACCCCCCCTCATGGGGACCCACCCCAGAGGCTCCCAAGTACGGGGTCTCCCTCACAGGGATAGGGACGTAGCCCCCCAAATGCTCCCTCACTGCCGGCTTCCCCTTCACCGAGACCCCTCCCAAATTGCCAGGTTCCCCCTCAGACCAAGGCCGACCACCCCTCACGGACACCAGGCCTCCCCCATTTCCCGCTCCCCCCTCACCAGGACAGGGCCAGGCTCCCCTCAAGAGGCCAAATCCCCCTCACTGCCAGGTTCCCCCTCACCGAGACCCCTCCCCACATTGCCGAGTCCCCCTCAAGACCAGACCGGACCCCCCCCCTCACTGCCGGGTTCTCCCTCACGGACACCAGGCTGGAGCCCTCCCCATTTCGCGCTCCCTTCTCACCGGGACAGAGCCGGGTTTTCCCCTCAGGAGGACAAATCCCTCCACAGTTTGGGTTTCCCCTACTCAGGACAAGGCCAGACCCCCTCTCACTGCCGGGTTCCCCCTCACGGCCACCCAGCCAGACCGCCTCCATTTCGTGGTCCCCTTCTCACCGGGATAGAGCTGGGTCGTCCCGCTCCGGAGGCCAAATCCCCCTCACGGATAGCAAGCCAGACCCCTCCCCAAATTGCCGAGTCCCACCTCAAGACCAGGCCGGACCCCTCCTCACTGCCCAGTTCCCCCTCAGGACCAGGCCGAACCCCCCTCAGTGCCAGGTTTCCCCTCACGGACACCAGGCCGGAGCCTCCCCCCGCCATCTCTCGGTCCCCCCTCACCGAGAACCGACCAGCCCTCCACGTTGCCATGGCAATGCCGTGAGCGTCCCTCCCTCCCCGTTGCCATGACAACCCCGCGGGTCCCCCCACCAAGTCTCCCCCTCCGCGGTCACCCCCCGGACCTGCTCCCATGTTGGCGGCTCCGCGTGCGCCGCCGAACACGTGGGCGCGGGTCAGAGGTACGGCCACGCCCCCGCCCGCCGCGCTTCCGCCTTGCGCCGCTCCCGAGGGCGGGGATCCCGCTGCTGGGCAGGGCAGGATAACGGGAACGTGAGAAGATAACGGGAACAGATAACGGGCAAAGATAACGGGAACAGTTAACGGGAAAGGAGGGGCAGCGCGGGAAAAAGTGAAAGCAAAGTGCGCATGCGCAGGGGCCGCCGCGCCGCCGGGCTCGCGCATGCGCGCAGCAGCAGCCGCGCCAAAGGCGGTGTGCGGATCAGAAAGTGGGCGTGGCTTGATGGGAGAGGGCGTGGTCATAAGTGCTCGGGGGCGTTCCCTGCGCCCTAAGCCGGCAATGGGGAGGGGGCGTGGTCAAAAGGGGAAAGAGGCGTGTCCACACGGGAGGGCGGGGCCGGACCGGACAGGGGCGTGTCCGCTCCTTTGGGGGTGGCACCCTGTGAGAGCCCCGCCCAGATATTGCCAAAAAATGGCTGGAGGGCACGGCAGGTGTGTGCGGGGGCGTGTCCCTGTGGGCAAAAAGCATGTCCAGGTGCCCGGGGGGCGTGTCGCTATGGGGCAGCAGGCGTGGCCAGGTGAGACAGGGCGTTCTGATGTCAGCAGACGAAGAGGCGAGGCCTGGTCTGAGGGGTGTGGTCTGATCCAGCAGGGGCGTTCCCATGCAGTAACCACGCCCCAACCATGCTGGGTATAGGGAGAGGGCGTGGCCTGTTGTGAGTGGGCGTGTCCCTGTCCATTAGGGACGTTCCAAGCGTAAAACCTCAGCAGCACAGTGCCAGTAACAGAAAGGGGCGTGTCTTCTACACCAGTGGGCGTGGCCTAAACGCGAAGGGAGCATAGTCCCGCCCACGCCCGGTCATCTATATGCAATGGGCGTGGTCTAATGAAAGTGGGTGTGTCCCTATGCAGTGGGCGTGATCATGGGGTCAAGGCACGCCCCTCCTCAGTTTGCAATTGGGGTGCGCGTGCTTACAGCAACAGGGGGGCGTGTCCACGCCCCAAAGCCACGCCCTTCTCTTATCCATAAAGCGCACTGAGCGCAGGTATCGCTCAGTCAGACGTGACCTCACGTCAAAGCCGCGCCTTGCTTCCATCTTTAACATGCAGTGGGCGTGGCCACGCCTCAGGGGGCGCGGCCTGTTCCTAAAGCCCCACAGCACCCCGCAGTGGGCGTGACTACAGCACGAGGGGGCGTGGCCTCGCACCAAAGCCCCGTCTTCAACACCCAGTGGGCGCGGCTATCCCCCAAGGGGGCGTGTCCTTTGCACCAAAGCCCCTCCTCTCTTTTATCTTTAGCACGCAGTGGGGCGTGGCTATGCCTCCAGGAGGGCGTGTCTTTGCACCAAAGCCCCTCCTCTCTTCTATCGTTAACACACAGTGGGCGTGGCTATCGCCCGAGGGGGCGGTGTCTTTGCACCAAAGCCCCTCCTCTCTATCTTTAACACTCAGTGGGCGTGGCTATCGCCCGAGGGGGCGTGTCTTTGCACCAAAGCCCCCCCTTCTATCTTTAACACGCAGTGGGCGTGGCTATCGCCCGAGGGGGCGTGTCTTTGAGCCAAAGCCCCTCCTCTCTTCTATCGTTAACACTCAGTGGGCGTGGCTATCGCCCGAGGGGGCGTGTCTTTGAGCCAAAGCCCCTCCTCTCTTCTATCGTTAACACTCAGTGGGCGTGGCTATCGCCCAAGGGGGCGTGTCTTTGCGCCAAAGCCCCGCCTCGCCCCTATGGTCAACACACAATGGGCGTGGCTATACACTAAGGGGCGTGGCCTCGCACCAAGGTCCCGCCCCACCGCGCAGCGGGCGTATCTTGCCCGCAATGGGCGTGGCCGCGCATGCGCCGCTCGCCTCCCCCTCCCACCAACTCCCCCCCAAGATGGCGGCGGCCATGCCTCGTCCCGCCGCCGCGGCCGCTCCCGCCCGTTCCGGGCCCTTCCCGCCTTTTTTAACGGCCTCGCCGGCGCACGGGGTTTCCCGGAGCCCTTCCCGTGAGGGCGCGGCCATGGACGGCCCGGGCGCGGCGGCGGGGCGCGGGGCCCGGCGCAGTAACGTGCCGCCTTCCTGACCAAGCTGTGGACGCTGGTGGAGGGATCCCGACACCGACTCGCTGATCTGCTGGAGCCCCGTGAGTGCCCGGGGCGGCGGGGAGGGGATCCCGGGGGGTTCGGGGCGGGATCGCCGGGGAGGCGAGGCCAGGCCTGGCTGAGGGCGAACGCCCGCGGCCTGAGCCCGGCGCCGCGGCCCGCGCGGTGCCTGAGGGAATTTCCGCTGAAATCCCGCTAAAATCCCGTTAAAATCCCGTTAAAATGCCATAAAAATCTCGTTAAAATCCCGTAAAAATCCCGCTAAAATCCCGCTGAAATCCCATAAAAAATCCCGCTGAAATCCCGTTAAAATCCCATAAAAATCTCGTTAAAATCCCGTAAAAATCCAGAAAAATCTCGTTAAAATGCCAGAAAAATCCCGCTGAAATCCCATAAAAATCTTGTTAAAATCCCATAAAAATCCCGCTAAAATCCCGTTAAAGTCCCATAAAAGTCTCGTTAAAATGCCATAAGAATCTCGTTAAAATCCCAGAAAAATCCCGCTAAAATCCCACAGAAATCCCGTTAAAATCCCAGAAAAATCTCGTTAAAATCCCAGAAAAATCCCGCTAAAATCTCGTTAAAATCCCATTAAAATCCCGTTAAAATCCCATAAAAATCTCGTTAAAATCCCATAAAAATCCCGCTAAAATCCCATTAAAATCCCATTAAAATCCCGTAAAAATCCCGCTAAAATCCCACAGAAATCCCATTAAAATCCCATAAAAATCTCGTTAAAATCCCGTAAAAATCCCGCTAAAATCCTAGAAAAATCCCAGAAAAATTCCGTTAAAATCTTGCTAAAATCCCACTAAAATCCCGCTAAAATCCCAGAAAAATCCTGCTAAAACCTCGTAAAAATCCCATAAAAATCCGTTAAAATCCCACTAAAATCCCGCTAAAACCCCATAAAAATCCCGCTAAAATCCCATTAAAATCCCATAAAAATCCCGCTAAATTCCCATTAAAATCCCCGCTTCTCCCCGAGCGCGGATGCAAATAACCCCGGGAAGGGCCGGGGCGGGACCTTTGGCGCTTTGGGCTGACAGCAGGAGCCGCTAATTGGGCACTAATGAGGGCAGATAATTAAAGGCAAGGCCGGGAGGGAAAAGGCTGGGAATGCTCCCGATGGAATGTTGGGGTTTGGGGATGGAATTCCCAGGGCATCTGGGAAAATCCCACTAAAATGCCATAAAGATCCCTTTAAAATCCCGCTAAAACCCCAGAAAAATCCTGCTAAAACCCCAGAAAAAATCCCAGAAAAATCCCGCTGAAATCCCATAAAAATCCCCGCTGAAATCCCCCCTAAAATCCTATAAAAAGTCCCGCTAAAACCCCATAAAAATCCCGCTAAAATCCCGCTAAAATGCCATAAAAAATCCCGTTAAAATTTCGTAAAAATCCTGCTAAAATCCCATAAAAATCCTGTTAAAATCCGTTAAAATCCCGCTGAAATCCCCCTTAAAATTCCATTAAAAAATCCCATTAAAATCTCATAAGGATCTCATTAAAACCCCATAAAAATCCCATAAAAATCCCGCTAAAATCCCTCCTAAAATCCCATGAAAATCCCGCTAAAATCCCACTAAATTCCCATTAAAATCCAGGAAAATCCCAGCAGCGGGATCCCCTCCATCCCCAGGAGGGAATTCCCAGCCCGGCCACATTCCCGCATTCCCAGCCCCCTCGCTCCCGGATTTTCCCTGGGATTCCCAAGGGTTGGGATGGAGGAGAATCCGCCCCGGCCCCGGGAGCCCCAAACTGCCCCCAAATTCCCTCCTTTGGGCCGGGAAGGAGGGAATCTGGGATCTGGAGAGGGGATCCAGGATCCAGAGAGGGGATCTGGAGAAGGATTCGGGATCTGGGAAGAGGATCTGGGATCCAGAAAGGAAATCTGGGAATCCGGGGTGGGATCCAGAAAGGGAATCTGAGCCCCAGGGTAGGATCCAGAGAGGGGACCCGGGATCGGATCTGGGATCTGGAGAAGGATCCGGGATCTGGGGAGGGGATCTGGGATCTGGGATGGGAATACAGGATCCAGGGAGGGATCTGGGATCCGGGGAGGGATCGGGGGGGGGGGGGGGGGGGGGGGGGGGGGATCCAGGGTCCAGAGAGAGGATCTGGGATCCAGAGAAGGGATCTGGAATCTGGAGAAGGATTTGGGATCTGGGGAGGGGATCCAGGATCCAGAAAGGGAATCTGGGATCTGGGGTGGGATCCAGGGAGGGGATCCAGGATCTGGGGAGGGGATCAGTGATCCAGGAAGGGGATCCGGGAGCCAGGGAGGGATCCAGCATCCAGGGAGGGGATCTGGAGAAGGATCTGGGATGGGAATACAGGATCCAAGGAGGGATCTGGGATCCAGGGAGGGGATCTGGGATCTGGGGAGGGATCTAGAGCGGGAGGATCCAGGATCCAGAGAGGGAATCTGGAATCTGGAGAAGGATTCGGGATCTGGGAAGAGGATCTGGGATCCAGAAAGGGAATGCTGGGATCTGGAGAGGGATCCGGGGAGGGGATCTGGGACCCAGGGTAGGATCCAGAGAGGGGATCCAGGAAGGGAATCTGGGATCTGGGATGGGAATACAGGATCCAGGGAAGGATCTGGAGTCCAGGGAGGAATGAGGGATCTGGAGGGGGGGGATCCAGGGTCCAGAGAGAGGATCTGGGATGTGGAGAAGGATTTGGGATCCAGGGTAGGATCCAGAGCTGGGATCTGGGATCTGGGGAGGGGATCCGGGAGCCAGGAAGGGAATCTGGAGAAGGATTTGGATCTGGGGAGGGGATCTGGGATGGGAATACAGGATCCAGGGAGGGGATCTGGATCCAGGAGGGGATCCGGGGGAGAGAGCGGAATTCCGGAGCCTGCGGGGCCGGGAATTCCCAGGAGATCCCGGAGCCTTTCCCAGGGGTTTGGGCCGCAGGGATCCCGGGAACGGCTCCCGATGGAACGTTGGGGGTTTGGGGATGGAATTCCCGGAGAATCCGGGGATCCCCGGCCCGGGCCCGGGGCCCTGGGAGAGGCGTCCCTGCCCCCCGGGGAGGGATCCTGTGCTGGGATCCGGGCAGATCCCGCTCCAGCCTCCCCTCCCTGGGTCCCGGGTCCCACCCCAGATCCCAGATTCCCTCCCGAGATCACAAATTTCCTCTCTGGGTCCCAGATTCCCTCCCTGGATCCCAGATTCCCTCCCTGGATTCCCAGCCCAGATCCCAGATCCCCTCCCTGGATCCTGGATTTTTCTGTGGAACCTGGATTCCCTGGATTCCCATCCCAGATCCCAGATTCCCTCCCTGGATCCCAGATTCCCTCCCTGGATTCCCTTCACAGATCCTGGGTTCCTTCCCTAGATCCCAAATCCCTTCTCAGGATCCCTGCCTGGGTCCCAGATTCTTCTGTGGATCCCAGGTTGCCTCCCTGGATCCCAGATCTCTCCCCAGATTCCCTCCTTGGATCCTGGATCTGGATCCCAGATCTCTCCCAGGATCCCTCCCTGGATCCCAGATCCCCTCCCTGGATCCCAGATTTTTCTGTGGATCCCGGATTCCCTTCCCAGATCCTGGCTTCCCTCCCTAGATCCCGGATCCCTGCCTGGATCCCAGGTTCTTCTGTGGATCCCAGATTGCCTCCCTGGATCCCAGATCTCTCCCCAGATTCCCTCCCTGGTTCCTGGATCCCTCCCTGGATTGCAGATTCCCTCGCCGGAATACAAATTCCCTCTCTGGATCCCAGATCCCTCCCTGGATCCCAAAGCCACTCCCCAGGTCCCAGATTCTCTCTGGATCCCAGATTTCCTCCCCCAAATCCCCTCTCGTGATCCCAAATCCCTCCCAGGATCCCGGAATCCCTCCTTGGATCCTTCCCTGGATCCCGGATTCTTCTGTGGATCCCAGAGTCACTTCCCAGATCCCTCCCCAGATCCCAAATGCCCTCCCGGGATCCCTTCTGGGATCCCTGATTCCCTCTCTGGATCCCGATCCCAGATTCCCTCCCTGGATCCTGGATTTTTCTGTGGAACTCGGATTCCCTTCGCAGATCCTGGGTTCCTTCCCTAGATCCCGGATCCCTGCCTGGATCCCAGATTCTTCTGTGGATCCCAGAATCCCTCCCTGGATCCCAGATCTCTCCCCAGATTTCCTCCTTGGATCCTGGATCTGGATCCCAGATTCCCTCCCGGATCCTGGCTTCCCTCCCGAGATCCCGAATCCCCTCCCGAGATCTCTCCCTGGAACCCGGATTCTTCTGTGGATCCCAGAATCACTTCCCAGATCCCGGATCCCCTCCCCAGATCCCAGATTCCCGCCCTGAATCCTGGATCTGGATCCCAGATCCCTTCCAGGATCCCAAATCCCCTCCCGGGATCGCAGATTCCCTCTCTGGATCCAATTTTCCATCCAGATCCCCTCCCTGGATCCTTCCCCAGATCCTAGATCCCCTTTCTGGATCTTGGGTCCCTCCCTGGATCCTGTATTCCCATCCCAGATCCCCTCCCCAGATCCCAAATCCTTCTCCAGATCCTCTCTCCGGATCCTTGATCCCTCCCTGGCTCCCGGATCCCCTTCCTGGATCCCAGATCCCCTCCCCAGATCCCGGATCCTGCCCCAGATCCCAGATACCCTCTCTGGATCCTGGATCCTCTCTCTGGATCCTACCCTGGATCCCAGATTCCTTCCTGGATCCCACCCCAGATCCCAGATTCCCTTTCTGGATCCCAGATCCCCTCCCCAGATCCCAAATCCTTCTCTGGATCCGAGATCCCCCTCTCTGGATCCTGGATCCCATCTCCAGATCCCCCCGCAGATCCAGATTCCCTTTGTGGATCCCAGATCCTTCCCTGGACCCTGTGTTGCCATCCCAGATCCCAGATTCCCTTCCTGGATCCCAGATCCCCTTCCCAGATCCTGGATCCTTCTCCAGATCCCCTCCCTGGATCCCGGATCCCCTCTCTGGATCCTACCCTGGGGCCCAGATTCCCTTTGTGGATCCCACCCCGGATTCCCGGATTCCCTTTCTGGATCCCTGATCCCCTCCCTGGATCCCGGATCCATCTCCAGATCCCTCCCCAGATCCCAGATTCCCTTCCTGGATCCCAGATCCCAAATCCTCCTCCAGATCCCTCCCCGGATCCCGCCCCAGATCCCTGATCTCTCCCTGGATCCCTGACCCCCCCTCTTTGGATCCTGGATCCCCAAATCCTTCTTCAGATCCCAGATCCCAGATCCCCTCTCTGAGTCCTGGATCCTCTCTCTGGATCCCGCCCCAGATTCCCTCCTGGATCCCCGGATCCCAAATCCTTCTCCAGATCCCTCCCCAGATCCCAGATCCCCTCCCTGGATCCCAGATCCCAAATCCTCCAGATCCCTCCCCGGATCCCGCCCAGATCCCTGATCTCTCCCTGGATCCCTGACCCCCTCTTTGGATCCTGGATCCCAAATCCTTCTCCAGATCCCAGATCCCCTCTCTGAGTCCTGGATCCCCTCTCTGGATCCCGCCCCAGATTCCCTCCCTGGATCCCGGATCCCAAATCCTTCTCCAGATCCCTCCCCAGATCCCGGATCCCTCCCTGGATCCCGGATCCCTCCCCGGCTCCCCAGGGCCTTTCCCCGGGCCGGATCCCCCCGGGCAGCTCCGCGCCGCAGGGAACTGAGGCAGGGAACTCCTGGGAATCCTCTCCCGGCTCCAGCGGATCCCCTCGGGGATCGGCTGCGAGCTTCTCCCTGCCGGATTCGGAATTCCCCCGGGAATTTTCCCCTTTTTCCCCCGGGAATTTTCCCCAGAAATTCTCCCCTTTTCCCTGGGAATTTTCCCTTTTTTCCACAGGAGTTTTCCTCGGGAATTTTCCGCTATTTCCTGGCAATTTTCCCGTTTTTCCCCAGGAATTTCCCCCTTTTTCCCTGAAATTTTTCCCCCGGGAATTTTCCCCTTTTTCCCCCGGGAATTTTCCCCTTTTTCCCTGGAATTTTCCCCCTTTTTTCCCTGGGAATTTTCTCCCTTTTTCCCCAGGAATTTTCTCCCTTTTTCCCTGGGAATTTTCCCCTTTTCCCCCCAGATTTTTCCCCTTTTCCCCCAGGAATTTTCTCCCTTTTTCCCTGGGAATTTTCCCCTTTTTCCCCCAGGAATTTTCTCCCTTTTTCCCCCAGGAATTTTCCCCTTTTCCCCAGGAATTTTCCCCCTTTTCCCCCGGGAATTTCCCCCTTTTTCCCTGGGAATTTTCTCCCTTTTTCCCCCAGGAATTTTCTCCTTTTTCCCCCGGGAATTTTCCCCTTTTTCCCCCGGGAATTTTCCCTCTTTTCCCCCAGGAATTTTCCCCCTTTTTCCCTGGAATTTTCCCCTTTTTTCCCTGGAATTTTCCCCGGGAATTTTCCCCTTTTTCCCTGGAAATTTTTCCCCAGGAATTTTCTGCTTTTTCCCAGGAATTCTCTGGTTTTTGAAGGTTTAAGAATTCCCTGCCTTCTCCTGGTTCTTTTTTTTTTTTTTTTTTTTTTCATGTTTTCCTGAAATTCCATAGTTTTTTCCTGGGATTTTTTAACTTCCAGGAATTTCCTGCCTTTTCCTGGGTTTTTTTTGTTTGTTTGTTTTTTTTTTAATTTTTCCAGGAATTCTCTGCTTTTCCTGGGAATTTGTTTTTTAATTTCTTAGGTATTCCCTGCCATTTTTTGGAATATTTTTTTATTTTCTAGGAATTCCCTGCTTTCTCCTGAGATTTTTTTTTTCCCCCCCAATTTTTCCCTGATTTTTTTTCCCTGATTTTTTTTTCCTGGTTTTTTTCTGATTTTTTCTCAATTTCTCCTGGTTTTGCCCGATTTTTTCCCCCAATTTTTCCCTGATTTTTTTTTATTCTTTTTCCTATTTTTTCCCCAATTTTTCCCTAATTTTTCCCGATTTTTTTTCCTGCTTTCCCCCCCTTTTTTCCCCATTTTTTCCTCGGTATTTCCCATTTTTTCCCTGATTTTCCCCTGATTTTTCTCCTGATAGTTCCCCCAAATTTCCCGATTTTCCCCCACTTTTCCCTGATTTTATCCCCGTTTTTTCCTGATTTTTTCCCACCTTCCCTGACGTTTTTCCTGTTGTTCTTTTCCCAATTTCCCCCAATTTTTCCCGGTTTCTTCCCAGTTGTTTTTTTTTTCCCTGATTTTTCCCTGATTTTTCCCTGACTTTATTCCCGATTTTCCCCTGATTTTCCCCTGATATTTTCCCCCATTCTTCCCGTTTTTCCCCGCCATTCCCTGACTTTATTCCGATTTTCCCCGATATTCCCCCCATTATTCCCAATTTTTCCCCTCCTTTCCGTGATCTTACTCCCAATTTTTCCCCACCATTCCCTGATTTTATTCCCAATTTTCCCCGATTTTCTCTGACTTTATTCCCGATTTTCCCCCGATATTCTCTGATTTTATTCCCAATTTTTCCCCACCTTTCCGTGATTTTATTCCAAATTTTTCCCCGATTTTCTCTGACTTTATTCCCAATTTTTCCCCCCTTTCTCCGATTTTATTCCCAATTTTCCCCCGATTTTCTCTGACTTTATTCCCGATTTTCCCCCGATATTCTCTGATTTTATTCCAAATTTTTCCCCCCTTTCCCTGATTTTATTCCCAATTTTTCCCCAATATTTTCTGACTTTATTCCCAATTTTCCCCCACCTTTCCGATTTTATTCCGATGTTTCCCCCCCTTTCCCTGATTTATTCCCAATTTTCCCCAATTTTCTCTGATTTTATTCCCAATTTTTTCCCCCCTTTCCCTGATTTTATTCCCGATTTTTCCCCAATATTCCCCCCATTATTCCCGATTTTCCCCACCTTTCTGTGATTTTATTCCCGATTTTTTCCCCCTTTCCCTGACTTTATTCCCAATTTTCCCCCCCATTCCCTGACGTTTTTCCCGTTGCTGTTTTTCCCTATTTTCCCCCATTTTCCCGATTTTTTCCCCGATTTTTTTTCTTTTTTTCCTAATTTTTCCCAATTTTTTTCCTGATTTTTTCCTTGATTTTCTCTCACTTTTCCCACAATTTTCCCCCATTTTTCTCCCGATATTCCCCCCCCCGTTATTCCCAATGTTTTCCCCCACCATTCCCTGATTTTATTCCAAATTTTTCCCCCTTTCCCTGATTTTATTCCCAATGTTTCCCCGCATTTCCCTGACTTTATTCTCAATTTTCCCCAATTTTCCGTGATTTTATTCCCAATTTTTCCCCACCTTTCCTGATTTTATTCCCAATTTTTCCCCAATTTTCCCTGATTTTATTCCCAATTTTTCCCCACCTTTCCCTGATTTTATTCCCAATTTTTCCCCACCTTTCCCTGATTTTATTCCAAATTTTTCCCCCTTTCCCTGATTTTATTCCCAATTTTTCCCGATTTTCTCTGATTTTATTCCCAATTTTTCCCCACCTTTCCGTGATTTTATTCCCAATTTTTTTCCCCCTTTCCCTGATTTTATTCCCAATTTTCCCCGATTTTCTCTGATTTTATTCCTGATTTTTCCCCGATTTTCTCTGACTTTGTTCCCAATTTTTCCACGATTTTCTTGATTTTATTCCCAATTTTTCCCCAATTTTCTCTTATTTTATTCCCAATTTTTCCCCGCCTTTCCCTGATTTTATTCCAAATTTTCCCCCGATTTTCTCTGATTTTGTTCCCAATTTTTTCCCCCCCTTTCTCTGATTTTATTCCCAATTTTTCCCCAATATTCTCTGACTTTATTCCCAATTTTCCCCCCACCTTTTCCGATTTTATTCCCGATTTTTCCCCCTTTCCCTGATTTTATTCCCAATTTTTTCCCGATTTTCTCTGATTTTATTCCCAATTTTTCCCCTATATTCTCTGACTTTATTCCCGATTTTTCCCCCAATATTCCCCCCATTATTCCCGATTTTCCCCACCTTTCTGTGATTTTATTCCCGATTTTTTTCCCCCTTTCCCTGACTTTATTCCCGATTTTCCCCCCCATTCCCTGACGTTTTTCCCGTTGCTGTTTTTCCCGATTTTCCCCCATTTTCCGATTTTTTCCCCGATTTTTTTTCTTTTTTTCCTAATTTTTCCCAATTTTTTTCCTGATTTTTTCCTTGATTTTCTCTCACTTTTCCCACAATTTTCCCCCATTTTTCTCCCGATATTCCCCCCATTATTCCCAATTTTTTCCCCACCAGTCCCTGATTTTATTCCCGACTTTTTCCCCCTTTCCCTGCCGTTATTCCGATTTTTCCCGATTTTCTCTGATTTTATTCCCAATCTTTTCCCCCCTTTCCCTGATTTTATTCCAGATTTTCCCCGATTTTCTCTGACTTTATTCCCAATTTTTCCACGATTTTCTTTGATTTTATTCCCAATTTTTCCCCAATTTTCTCTGATTTTATTCCCAATTTTTCCCTGCCTTTCCCTGATTTTATTCCCAATTTTTCCCCGATTTTCTCTGATATTGTTCCCAATTTTTTCCCCCCTTTCCCTGATTTTATTCCCAATTTTTCCCCAATATTCTCTGACTTTATTCCAATTTTCCCCCACCTTTCCGATTTTATTCCCGATTTTTTTCCCCCTTTCCCTGATTTTATTCCCAATTTTTTCTCCGCCTTCCCGATTTATTCAAATTTTCTCCCACCTTTCTCTGATTTTATTCCCAATTTTCCCCCGATTTTCTCTGACTTTATTCCCAATTTTCTCCCACCTTTCCCTGATTTTATTCCCAATTTTCTCCCACCTTTCTCTGACTTTATTCCCAATTTTTTCCCGATTTTCCCTGATTTTATTCCCAATTTTCCCCCCTTTCTCTGATTTTATTCCCAATTTTTCCCCCCTTTCCCTGATTTTATTCCCAATTTTCCCTCTTTCCCTGATTTTATTCCCAATTTTCCCCCACCTTTCCCTGATTTTATTTCCCCATTTTTCCCCCTTTCCCTGATTTTATTCCCAGTTTTTCCCCAATTTTCTCTGATTTTATTCCCGATTTTCCCCCGATTTTCTCTGATTTTATTCCCAAATTTTTCCCCTCTTTCCCTGATTTTTATTCCCAATTTTTCCCCAATTTTCTCTGATTTTATTCCCAATTTTTTCCCCCCTTTCTCTGACTTTATTCCAGTTTTTCCCCAATATTCTCTGACTTTATTCCCAATTTTTCCCCCTTTCCCTGATTTTATTCCCGATTTTTTCCCGATTTTCTCTGACTTTATTCCCCATTTTTCCCCAATTTTCTCTGATTTTATTCCAAATTTTTCCCCTCTTTCCCTGATTTTATTCCCGACTTTTTCCCCCCTTTCCCTGCCATTATTCCCAATGTTTCCCCGCCTTTCCCTGACTTTATTCCAAATTTTCCCCTGATTTTCTCTGATTTTATTCCCAATTTTTTTCCCCTCTTTCCCTGATTTTATTCCCAATTTTCCCTCACCTTCCCTGATTTTATTCCCCATTTTTCCCCCTTTCCCTGATTTTATTCCAAATTTCCCCAATTTTCTCTGACTTTATTCCCGATTTTCCCCGATTTTCTCTGACTTTATTCCAAATTTTTTCCCCCCTTTCCCTGATTTTATTCCAATTTTTCCCCGATTTTCTCTGATTTTATTCCTGATTTTTCCCTGATTTTCTCTGATTTTATTCCAATTTTTCCTCCCTTTCCCTGATTTTATTCCCAATTTTTCCCCAATATTCTCTGACTTTATTCCCAATTTTCCCCACCTTTCCGATTTTATTCCGATTTTATTCCCCCACCTTCCCTGACTTTATTCCCATTTTTTCCCACGTTTCCCTGATTTTTTTCCCAATTTTTTCCCCCCTTTCCCTGATTTTATTCCCAAATTTCCCCCACCATTCCCTGATGTTATTCCCAATTTTCCCCCGATTTTCTCTGATTTTATTCCAAATTTTTCCCCCCTTTCCCTGACTTTATTCCCAATTTTCCCCCGATTTTCTCTGATTTTATTCCCAATTTTTTCCCCTCTTTCCCTGACTTTATTCCAAATTTTTTCCCGATTTTCCCCTGACGTTATTCCCGCTGTTCCCCGCCGTTCCCTGACGTTATTCCCGCCGTTCCCTGACGTTATTCCCGCCGTTCCCTGACGTTATTCCCGATTTTCCCTGACGTTATTCCCGCTGTTTTTCCGGATGTTTTTCCCCCCGGCAGAGCGGGAGCAGCTTCCACGTCTTTGACCAGGGCCAGTTCTCCAAGGAGGTGCTGCCAAGTACTTCAAGCACAACAACATGGCCAGCTTCGTGCGCCAGCTCAACATGTGTGAGTGAAAATCCGGGAATATTCATGGAATTCTGGGAATTCTGGGGTTGGGCATGGGATTGGGAATCGGCTTCGTGCGCCAGCTCAACATGTGTGAGTGAGAATCCGGGAATTCCGGGAAAATCTGGGGGTTGGGAATCGGCTTCATCCGGCAGCTCAACAGTGTGAGTGAAAATCCGGGAAAATCTGGGAATTCTGGGAATATTCTGGGAATTCTGGGGGGTTGGAATCGGCTTCGTGCGCCAGCTCAACATGTGTGAGTGACAGCTGGGAAATCCGGGAATATTCATGGAATTCCGGGAATTCTGGGGGTTGGGAATGGGATTGGGAATCGGCTTCGTCCGACAGCTCAACGTTGTGTGAGTGACAGCTGGGAATTCTGGGAAAATCTGGGAATATTCATGGAATTCTGGGGCTGGGAATGGGATTGGGAATCGGCTTCGTCCGACAGCTCAACATGTGTGAGTGTTCCCAAATTCCGGGAATTTCCTGGGAATTCATGGAAAAATCTGGGAATTCTGGGGGTTGGGAATCGGCTTCGTTAGACAGCTCAACGTGTGTGAGTGTCCGGGAAAATTCGGGAATTCTGGGGAATATTCTGGGAATTCTGGGGGCTGGGAATCGGCTTCGTCCGCCAGCTCAACATGTGTGAGTGGGAATCCGGGAATTCTGGGAATATTCTGGGAATTTCCTGGGAATTCTGGGGGTTGGGAATCAGCTTCGTGCGCCAGCTCAACGTGTGTGAGTGACATCCCAAATTTCGGGAATATTCCGGGGGTTTTCTGGGAATTCTGGGGGCTGGGAATGGGATTGGGAATCGGCTTCGTCCGCCAGCTCAACATGTGTGAGTGAGAATCTGGGAATTCTGGAATTCTGGAATTTCCCTGGAATATTCATGGAATTCTGGGGGCTGGAATCGGCTTCGTCCGGCAGCTCAACATGTGTGAGTGACAGCTGGGAATTCCCGGGAATTTCCTGGGAATATTCATGAATTCTGGGGGGTTGGGAATCGGTTTCGTGCGCCAGCTCAACATGTGTGAGTGCTCGGGAATTCCGGGAAAATCCGGGAATTCTGGGAATTCTGGGGGCTGGGAATTGGCTTCGTCCGACAGCTCAACGTGTGTGAGTGACATCCCAAATTCCGGGAATTCATGGAAAATTCTGGGAATTTCCTGGGAATTCTGGGGGCTGGGAATGGGATTGGGAATCGGCTTCGTGCGCCAGCTCAACGTGTGTGAGTGACAGCTGGGAATTCTGGGAATATTCTGGGAATTCTGGGGGGTTGGGAATCGGCTTCGTCCGACAGCTCAACGTGTGTGAGTGACAGCTGGGAATTCCGGGAATTCTGGAATATTCTGGGAATTCTGGGGGTTGGGAAGGGATTGGGAATCGCTTTGTGCGCCCAGCTCAACAGGTGTGAGTGAAATCTGGGAATTCTGGGAAAATCTGGGAATATTCATGGAATTCTGGGGGTTGGGAATCACTTCGTCCGGCAACTCAACATGTGTGAGTGAAAATCCAGGAATTTCATGGAAAATTCTGGGAATTCTGGGGGCTGGGAATGGGATTGGGAATCGGCTTCGTCCGCCAGCTCAACGTGTGTGAGTGACATCCCAAATTCCGGAATATTCCAGGGGTTTTCTGGAATTCTGGGGTTGGGAATCAGCTTTGTGTGCCAGCTCAACGTGTGTGAGTGAAAATCCGGGGAAAATCCGGGAATTTCCTGGGAATTCTGGGGGTTGGGAATCGGCTTCGTCCGGCAGCTCAACGTGTGTGAGTGACAGCTGGGAAATCCGGGAATTTCCTGGGAATTCATGGAAAATTCTGGGAATTCTGGGGTTGGGAATCGGCTTCGTCCGGCAACTCAACATGTGTGAGTGTTCCCAAATTCCAGGGAATTCCAGGGGTTTTCTGGGAATTCTGAGGGGTGGAATGGGATTGGGGAATCGGCTTCGTCCGACAGCTCACCGTGTGTGAGTGACAGCTGGGAAATCCAGGAATATTCTGGGAATTTCCTGGGAATTCCGGGAATTCTGGGGGGTTGGGAATCGGCTTCGTGCGCCAGCTCAACGTGTGTGAGTGACAGCTGGGAATTCCAGGGGTTTTCTGGGAATTCTGGGGGTTGGAGATGAGATTGGGAATCGGCTTTGTCCGACAGCTCAACATGTGTGAGTGAAAATCCAGGAAAATCCGGGAATTCTGGGAATATTCATGGAATTCTGGGGGCTGGGAATCCGGCTTCGTCCGACAGCTCAACGTGTGTGAGTGACAGCTGGGAATTCTGGGAATTCTGGAATTTTCTGGGAATTCTGGGGGGTTGGGAATCGGCTTCGTCCACCAGCTCAACATGTGTGAGTGTTCCCAAATTCTGGGATTCTGGGAATTTCCTGGGAATTCTGGGGTTGGGAATCGGCTTCGTCCGCCAGCTCAACATGTGTGAGTGAGAATCCGGGAAAATCTGGGAATTCTGGGAATTTCATGGGAATATTCATGGAATTCTGGGGGTTGGGAATCGGCTTCATCCGGCAACTCAACGTGTGTGAGTGAAAATCCAGAATTTCATGGAAAATTCTGGGAATTCTGGAGTTGGGAATCGGCTTCCTCCACCAGCTCGACGTGTGTGAATGTTCCTGGGAATTCATGGAATTCTGGGAATTCCGGGGGTTTCCTGGGAATCTGGGGTCTGGGAATGGGATTGGGAATCGGCTTCATCAGACAGCTCAACGTGTGTGAGCGTCCCGGGAATTTAATGGAATTTTGGGAATTCTGGGGGTTGGGAATCGGCTTCGTCGCCAGCTCAACAGGTGTGAGTGAAAATTCCGGGAATTCTGGGAAAATCTGGGAATATTCTGGGATTCTGGGGGCTGGGAACGCCTTTGTCAGGCAGCTCAACATGTGTGAGTGACAGCTGGGAATCTGGGAATTCCGGGAATTCTGGGAATATTCTGGGAATTCTGGGGGTTGGAATCGGCTTCGTCGAGACAGCTCAACAGGTGTGAGTGACATCCCAAATTCATGGAATTCTGGGAATTTCCTGGGAATTCTGGGGGCTGGGAATCGGCTTCGTCAGACAGCTCAACAGGTGTGAGTGAGAATCCGGGAATTCTGGAATTTCCTGGGAATATTCATGGAATTCTGGGGTCTGGGAATGGGATTGGGAATTGGCTTCGTCCGACAGCTCAACATGTGTGAGTGGAAATTCATGGAAATTCATGGAATTCTGGGAATTCTGGGGGTTTCCTGGGAATTCTGGGTCTGGGAATGGGATTGGGAATCAGCTTCGTGCGCCAGCTCAACATGTGTGAGTGACAGCTGGGAATTCCGGGAATTTCCTGGGAAAATTCATGGAATTCCGGGAATTCTGGGGGTTGGGGAATCGGCTTCGTCCGCCAGCTCAACATGTGTGAGTGGGAATCTGGGAATATTCATGGGAATTCTGGGAATTCTGGGGGTTGGGAATGGGATTGGGAATCAGCTTCGTGCGCCAGCTCAACAGGTGTGAGTGAAATCCGGGAATTCTGGGAAAATCTGGGAATATTCATGGAATTCTGGGGGCTGGGAATCGGCTTCGTGCGCCAGCTCAATGTGTGTGAGTGTTTCGGGAATTCCGGGAATTCCAGGGG